>JAOTAX010141651.1:0-16645 GCA_025629825.1 Erythroxylum guanchezii | reverse complement strand
AATATAACTAATTAAAATATTACAAATTAAAATATTATTATAACTAATTAAAATATTGTAATTAATTAAAATATTATCATTTATTAAAATATTACAAATTAAAATATTATTATAACTAATTAAAATATTGTAATTAATTAAAATATTATTATTTATTAAAACATAACTAATTAAAATATTATTATAAATAATTAAAATATTGTAATTAATTAATTAATTACAATATAATTAATTAAAATATTAATTAATTAATTACATTATATTTAATTAAAATATTATTATTTAAAATATAACTATTAATTAATTAAAATATTAATTAATTAAAATAAAATTCATTTATTAATTAAAATATAATTCATTTTGTAATTAATTAATTACAATATTTTTTACAAACCATCCGCTATCAATGGTAATGGTAATCATTCCTTCATCTTAACCAACCATCATAATTATAATGATTATATCCATTCTCATTCTTCCTTATATTCATTCCCATTCCCATTTCCATTACCTTCTGTGAACCAAACACCCCTTAAAAGTTGCTTGTTTCATCGAAGAGTCAGGGGTACTACCGTTGGCTTCCTAGAATCAGCATTCAGAAGCTATAGTAGCTACAATGTAAGGCCAACTACCGTCTTTTAGTTGGTTCCTTGTCTTCTCAACCATTATCATGTGTTGTGAATATCGTCCATACATTGATAGCTCATCATTAGACGAAGTAAAAGGATCTTGAAGAAGAAACCCTTTTTGTGCAATGATTGTTGAATTGTGTTGTTTCATACAGCCTACTATACTGAAGCTCGTGAAGGAGAGATGTGTGCAAAGGAGAGATGCTCCAAGACGGTCCAAAGCTGCCAGACGGTCCAAGACAAACCAACGAACCCAGACGGTTCGAGACGGTCAATCTGAGAGACAATCCAACTGCCAGACGGTCCAAAATGATCCAACTGGTTTAGACGGTCCAAGATGATCAAAGCTGAGAGACGATCCAAGAAGACATAAAAGTTGAATAAAGCTGTCAAGACACTTTACGAGAAAAGAATTTAGAGTAGGATCATCAGAGTATGTCCAGTCCGTACCACATTATCAGAATATCATTTTCATGGAGCCTCCAAAACCTGTAGACAGTTAATACATTGTCAGAGTTTGTTACCTTCAAAAGCAACATTGTTTGTGTCCTTGTCTATATCTTTTGTTTTTCATTTTCAGCCATTGATGTATGGTAGCACAAAAAAACGTGTAAGAGCTAATATAAAAAGCTCCAGTTTACTTCATTGAAAAAAAACGAACATGAAAGACTCAATCATTTGAAAAGAGAAAAAATATACAAGAGAGTTGTTCTTCATCAATCTGAGAAAAAACCTTTGTTTTCATTTTTGCTTATCTTGAGTTGATTGGGAATTGTGTTGTAAAAAAAACTTAGAGTGGAAAGAAACAGACCTTGGTTCTGAAAAATCCATTTCTAGTGTGTTAAAACCATCTACCAAACACTTGAGAGAATCATACATTGTTCATTTGAGAGACAAATCTTTTACTATACACTTAAACACTTAAGAGGAAGTAGTCTTTACATTTGCTAGGGATAACTATTCGAAAACAACAAAATCTGAACATTGGTTTACTTCATCTTGTATCAGATGATATTAGACGTTATATTAGTCGCAGCAGACGATGTATCAGATGTAGTAGACGAAGCATCAGATGCAGAAATACTTTCAATAATTGCTCCAGAAAAGCTTCGACCAGCAATACCTTGGAGTTTGTGTTTTGAGCGAAGAAGGAGATTCACGTGATATTGTTTATAGTATTCGAATAGGAGTAACAGACGAATCCCCGACGCTGTACACAACCTACTTATGATAGTAGTATCAGAGCTGCACGGTTCACCATACCTAGACTGAGTCAAAACCATAGCAGGTACGAGCTTTCCTGTGATGAACTTGTAGAGTATTCAGGCAAATATATCAGTTTTAATTGGTGAGAACTATAAAGTTTGGGCTCTCAAAGTAGAGGATTATCTTAAGATATGTGTATGTTGGAATGTAGTAAATGAAGGAGTAGTCGAAAATGAGGGAACAACAGATTTGACAAGAATAAGTCAGGACAGAGACAAAGATTTTAAGGCCTTTATTTTTCTAAGATCTGTGGTGAGTGAAGCCATACTGTTGAGACATGCAGGATGTAAAGGTGCTAAAGAGCTGTGGGACATACTGAAGAAACAGGTTGTGATGAGAAACTTTGAAAATTTTTCAATGAGGGATGACGAGAATGTGACTGCAGCAAAATCCAGATTCATGAGTTTAGTGCAGCAACTAAAGGAGTTTGGTGAGAATACTAGCACTGAGAGACTGGTTGATAAGTTTCTAAGTAGATTACCCTTAAGATTTGAAGCTAGCATAGCACCAGTGGAATGGCAGTTTAGCAATGATCCTGATTCAGTGACATTGGAGCAGGTTATCAATGTGCTTAAAATGCATGGGGAGAGGCATGGGATTAGAAGAGAAGAAGAAGAGTATGCCTTGAAGGCTGAGCATTTTAAAATGCCAGAAAACCCACCAATCCACACCCAAACACAAAATCTGAACCTAAACCTCCTTGAACCAAATGCATTGCAACCACAGATGCCTCAACACTCACAAAATCAGCCGCAAAACACCTAAAATCCTTACCAGATGACATCATTTCCTCAAAACCAGTCCTATCAAAGCCAAATGCAATACCAAATGCCCCAAGTATATCCTCAAACACAATTCCCTCAGCAAATGCCTTATCCAAACTATCCACAAAACTTCCAAAACATCAATCAATTTCTTGGAACCAACACCAACCGAATGCAAAGTGGACATAGAACTACAAGATGGGGAATGTTTCCAAATTGTAGGTTCTGTGGGAAGAGTAATCATGCTGCTTAAGAGTGTTATTGGAATGAGAATGTGGATTGTAGTCACTATAGGAAGAGGGGACATTTGAAGAGAGTGTGCTATGAGAAATGGATGATAGAGTAACAAAACCCATAAAGTGACAAAACACTTCATCAAACTAAATGCCAATTCAAACATAGCCCTACCAAAATATTCCTGGATCATAAGTTTACCAAGCACATTATGTTGCAAATTCTGGAAATGCACAAATACCTCGACACTACCCTTCTCAGCCTTTAATGTCTCAACCTCAACCATTTACATCCCAACCTCAAAAAACTCAACCTTACACATCTCAGCCAGCTTTGACATATCAGATACCTCATCAAGCCATACAAACAACAATGTCCAGCTTATCAAGTTAACAACCTCAAATTACATACTCGATAAACAACACCTTATCCCAACCTCAATCAGGAAATTGTCCAAACTTCCAAGGAAATCTACAAAATATCCCAAACACTCAACCTGGATCATCACAATCTCCAGTTACTGAGGAGAATGTATTTATAGTGGAAACCTAAAACAGAGGAAAAGGAAAGAAAAACTGAAGAGGAGTTTGGAAATTTGATAAAACAATACTCAGCTTTAACTGAGCAGAAAAGGGAAATGGAGAAAAGCATTGAAGGACTGATAAGGCTAAGAGATTTAGCTGAGACGAACTTGGAGGAGACATTGGGAGAAATAGGGGATTTGAAGGGAGAGATGGAAAGGATTGTGAGGGAGAAGAACGAGGTTGAAATGGAGAAAAATGGACAAGCAAGAAAGATTAATGAGTTGGATAAAGTAGTCAAGGAATTGAATGGGTCTTTATCAAGATTACAAATGGAGAGGAAGACTATGTGTCAAAACTTTTTGGAGTTGGAGAAAAGATGCAGTGAGGCAACGGTGAAGGACAAGACAATAACAGTGAAAATTGATGCTTTGGAGGGTGAAAAGAGAACGAAAGAAGAAACTATTAAGAAGTTATTGGAGGAAAAATATTTGCAAGAAAGTCGTATGAATGTTAATACAGGAGATGCAATATCTCAGGAGGAGACATCTTAGTCAAAACCACAAAGCTCAAATAGCATTGAAAGTGATGGATCTCAGAAGGAGATATCAAGCTCAGATAGTGCTCACAAGGAAAAGGACCTGGCCTCGTTTATAATGAAACTAACCCTTTATTTGATTTCAGGTGCAGTGATACAGACAAAGAGGAAACAGATGAAGCATTGACAATTATTGAATGTGTTTTGCCAAGATGGAGATTTGAAGCTGTGAGGAAATTGATAGGTATGCAGGCTCCATAAAACAAAGGAGGAGTTGTTGAATTGTGTTGTTTTATGCAGCCTGCTATACTAAAGCTCACAAAGGAGAGATGTGTACAAAGGAGAGACGTTCGCCAAGGAGAGACGCTTTAAGACGGTCCAAAGCTGCAAGACGCTCCAAGATGGTCCAAAGCTGCCAGACGCTCCAAGACGAACCAACGAGCCTAGACAGTCCAAGACGGTCAACCTGAGAGACGATCTAACTGCCAGACGGTCCATGATGATCCAATAGGTTTAGACAGTCTAAGACAATCAAAGTTGAGAGACAATCAAAGACAATCCAAAAAGACACAAAAGTTGAATAAAGCTGTCAAGACACTTTACCAAAAAGAATTCAGAGCATGTCCAGTATGTACCACATTATCAGAATATCATTTTCATGGAGCCTCCAAAACTTATAGCAGTTAATACATTCTCAGAGTTTGTTACCTTCAGAAAGCAAACTTGTCTGTGTCCTTGTCTGCATCTTTTGTTTTCCATCTTCAACCATTGATGTAAGGTGGCACAAAAAAATGTGTAAGAGCTAATATAAAAAGCTCCAGTTTATTTCATTGAAAAAAGTGAACATGAAAGACTTAATCATTTGAAAAGAGAAAAAATATTCAAGAGAGTTGTTCTTCATCAATCTGAGAAAAAACTTGTGTTTTCATTTTTGCTTATCTTGAGTTGATTGGGAGTTGTGTTGTGAAAAAAACTTAGAGTGGAAAGAAACATACATTGGTTCTGAAAATTCCATTTCTAGTGTGTTACAACCATTCACCAAACACTTAAAAAAAACCATACATTGTTCATTTGAGAGACAACTCTTTTACTATACACTTAAACTCTTGAGATGAAATATTCTTTACATTTATTAGGGATAATTATTCGAAAACAACAAAATCTGAACATTGGTTTACTTCAGTTTACTTCATCTTGTATCAGACGTTATATCAAACGCAACAAACAATGTATCAGACGCAGTAGATGAAGCATCGGATGCAGAAAGACTTTTAGTAGCTGTTCTAGAAAAGCTTCAACTAGCAACACCTTGGAGTTTGTGGTTTGAGCGAAGAAGGAGGTTCACGTTATATCGTCTGTAGTATTCGCATAGGAGCAACATACGAATCCCGGACGCTGCACACAACCTACTTACGACAATGATAACAGAAAAACATCTTTTACCACTTTATTAATGATTTCTTTCTTCTTTTGTTTGAGCTGGGAAAAGGGGAAGGTAGGAGTAGAATGTGCTAGTTTCAGCACTAAAATGTCGTTTGCTTTTAAAGAATGAAAAGAACTGTCATCTTACATCTCTCCTTATTCAATGTCTCAAGAACCTGTCTCCTACTCTTTTCGGTAGTTCCATCCTAACCGGGTTGATGGACACGTCTTAGTTATGATTTATTATAGTTTTCCATATATTTGTTAGCTTTAAAATGTTGTTTCTCTGCTCTGCCTTTTGATTAAGGCCTCTGATTAGAATAAAAGAATGAGAATGAAATCTACCCTTTAACCATTAAAATCCTTATGAACGAAAGCCAATTAGATGAAAAAAAAAGGCAAAGAGTGTATCAAAGAATTTTACAGATCACCAGAACGTGGTGCCAGTGAGATTTACTAGGCTAGTATTCCATTACAAGACAGGTAGTTAGGATTCAAATCCTCTTTAAACTCTATTTTTGGACTAGTATTCGCTAGTTTTTTTACCATAAAGTTAGTTGTTTGACCAATGACTTAAAACGCAGACTCCATTTTTTTATGGTCAATGGAGTTATCAACGAGCTTGGAACATCTAATATTTAGGTCCTGCCTTTTTGCTAATCTTCAGCTGGACCACTTAAATATCTTTTTGTAGATCTTCTGGATGATGATTCTTATCGCACTTGGCTCGTGTTTTTCTCTTTCTATACACACGTTGTGACTCTTGATGGCCGATGATTCCATATGCTATAATTCCAACCAGGTTTTGGACTCCATTTCTAGCTGAGATAATATCTTGGTGTATACTAGGTTATTGGACTAATCCTGTAAGAATGAGAGTAATGATAAGAATGAGACCAACATTGCAAATAGAAGGCCCATCCGAATTAGACACCAACCCAAGAAGTTAGATGACTATGTGCCTAGTTAATGAATTGTTTTTTGTTAGATGGAGTTGTTTGAGGGTATTGTTGGAAACTTTGCTTTGTAATTCTGTTATGACGTTGTAGCTTGTGAAGGATTCGACAGATAATGAATTACGGTACACTTTTCCTCTCTACCTTCTCTCCTTTCTGCTTCTTCTTCTTCTTCTTGTCATTGTCCCTTTAGTGTCTCTCTGCAACCCATTTTCTGGAGGTTAGCCCCCTTGAAGTGGCTTTTCTTATCATTTTGGTGCTTTCATTGAGAGACGATTTCTCCCATCAATCTAAATGGCTGAAGGCTTGAGGCAAGCAAGAATGGAGGAGGCGATTAACTTACAACATTCCATGAGACCCAATCTACCCTCATCACAAACCAGAACATAAATATTGAAGCCATCACCGCATCCTTGAGAGACCTTGCTCTTGGATTACAGACCTTAGATGCCAATGTTGAGCAACAACTCCACATGTCTCCACCATAGTTTCAACAACAACTAGCTCCTCCACCGTTTCAACAACACATCACCCAACAACAACCTTTCGAACACCAACATCCTATTCCACCATCAATCAAAACAATGAGGCTCGATGTTCCTAAATTCAATAGTGACAACCCTTTAGCTTGGATATCACGCATCCAAAGATACTTCGACTATTATAACACTTTGATTGCTCATCGATTGTTAATTGCTTCATTTCATCTAAATGGTCTCGCTCTAGAACGGTTTGATTGGATGAACAATAGTAATTTGATTGTTAATTGGAATGGGTTTTTACTGGCTATTGAGAAGAGATTTGGACCTTCAGAATATGAAGATTATTTTGGGAAGTTAAGCAAATTGGTTCAAACTTCAACCCTCAGTGATTATCAAACCCAGTTTAAACAATTAGTTAACAAGACTCCTAATTTACCCGAACAGGTGTTAGTGAACTGCTTCATTTCAGGGCTATGATCTGATATTCGTAAGGAGGTATAGTTTGCCAAACCCCAGTCCCTGATACAAGCTATGGCAGTAGCTAGATTGGACTCAAATAAAATTTCTGATCATCGTTTTCAGTCTCGTCAAAACTCAGACAAACTATGGACCAATCCCTATACACAACCAAAAACAAACAACAATCCTCCTTTACTGCCCACCCCTCCAGCATCTAAATTACTTTTCCCTACAAATACTTCAAATACTCTTCCCATCAAGAAACTTTCCACCACAGAGATGTTGGCTCGTTGTGAGAAAGGTTTATGTTATAATTGCAACGAAAAATTTCATGTAGGTCATTGCTGTAAAGGCTGATTGTTTCTATTGCTGATGGGTGATGATACTGATGTTGAATCGACCGATATTGCCAGTTCTTCAGATTCCCCAACCGAGAACTCGTTGCTGGAGACTCCAGAGATCAGTTTTCGAGCTATGGCAGGGCAATTCTGTCCATGTACATTGAAGTTGCAGGGGCACATCACAGGTGTTCCAGTTCAAACAATCATAGATGGGGGTAGTACTCATAATTTTATTCAAGAGAGAATGGTTGTTTTTCTAAAGCTACTGATAGTTACCTCACCTCACTTTAATGTCATGGTAGGAAAGGGCCAATTGTTAGTTTGTGAAGGCTATTGTCCGTAAGTGAAACTCAAATTGGGAGATGAAACTTTCTTGATCAATTTTTATGTGATCAGTTTGCAAGGAGCAAATATTGTACTTGGAGTCCAATGGTTAACTGGTCTTAGACGTATCACAACAGACTACCAAAATCTTACCATGGAATTCCAGTATAAGGGGAAATTAATCACGTTGACAGGAAACTCACATCACCAGTTGGATGAGATCTATTTACATCAGCTTCGCCATATGGCAACCACAGGCGGAATTTTAGAATTCTTCTGGCTATTTTCTTTCGCTTCTACCCTAATGGATTCGACAGAGGTTTGCCATTGGAGGAAGCATCTTGGGAAAATTTGGATAGGTTCAAGAAGATGTACTCGACCTTCAACCTTGAGGACAAGATTACTCTTGATGGGGTGGGTAATGATAAGAATGAGAGTAATGATAAGAATGAGACCAACATTGCAAATAGAAGGCCCATTCGAATCAAACACCAACCCAAGAAGTTAGATGACTATGTGTAACACCCCACTCCCGCAAGGCACGTGCCCTACATCCTGAGTGATATCCGACTCCGTGCCCCGCGAGGGTGGCATACTAGAACACTCAATCAGTAAAAAAATGGACTAATTTTTTTTTGAAACCACAATCACAAACATAATATGCGAAAAGCAATCATCAAATAGGGCCCACTTTATTCCATAACTATTTTTCAAATCAACAGTAGTTTGTTTATCACTAGGGCCCATTCCAGAAACAAAACACCCATAATCATTATGTCAATACAACATGATTATATTTGCATACACATTGTATAATAATTTCAGAATACATTCCTTAATACAAAATTTTGCGGAAATTACAATTCAGTACAAAAATAAAGAAATACAACGCAGATGTGAACTAATCCCGACCTCTATCCCTTACTTGTATGCTGTAGGTATACTCCCGGTTCCTAACGGGGTATTCTTCTAATTATGAAAAATATTGGCAAATTTTGGATGAGTTTTGCGAACTCAGTGAGTGACCATCCTCGATGGCTCACTTAGTCTCATAACATATAATCCCATTCACAACGTTTCATACTTTAAATTCAATAGATACAATCATTCATATTATGCATATGTAAGTGCACATGAGACCCACTTTCCATTTGTTACTTTGTTGTGACCGAGTGCCTAAGCTTTCCCATATAAGGATCATTAATAACTGTCCCTTATCAGCTTGGGAGATACAGGGCTACTTAAACGTTGAGCCTGAGGCTCTGGTTCACTTTTGAGCTCGAAGCTCATTTTCACTCGTTGAGCTTTAAGCTCTGATCGGTGGCTACTCTGGTCACAACAGCCATTATGTTTCATGCATTCATGAAATAAAATGCATCAGTTGCATTTGCATGATCCACATTCACTCACTTTCACATATCATCGGACCGTAGTCCACCACTCAACATTAGAGTTGAGTATCACTTTTCATTTACATGCAAATGCACATTCAAAACACATTTGTCATTGGACAGGGGTCCGGCATTTAACAATAATATTATGCACACTTATTTCGTCTCATTTACATACAAGTAGCACTTCAATAGTCAATTAATACAAAATTCAAAACAGAACAAACAACGAAATGAGACCATCTCAGTTTACTCATAGTTCGCTCCATATTAGTATTTGCTTCCAAATTCTGGGAATGCCTGAATGCAAACATTTAGCCTGCACAACCCATTTATGCAAGATATACATACATCACAATTTGTACAACCATAAGTGTTTAACAATGCACATGAATGAAATGAAATATGTACAATGCATGTTCATGACAATCCTGGGTATTTACCATTAATTTCTTTACAAAATCATTCCCATTTCAAAACTCATCTAAGTATAATTTATACTTAGGTTTATGCCTCACTAAAACCATTAAAATCTCCATTCCTTTCTCGTTGACCCACTTCAGAATTTTTCCAAGTCACACTTTCAGGTCTACTATTCACATTCAATCAGAAAGTGAAACTAATTTAATTTGGTCATACTCCCTTTTAGACAAGTGTTCCTCTATGTCTTATCTTTCCATTGATACCAAAATCACTCAAGTTGGTTCATTAATTTGGAAGATATAGCTCAAACATTATCAGGTTGTTCACATTTAAAAACAGTGTACTATGCACAACTTTCATCCAGAAATTCAACATCTTAGAGACTGAATCACAATTCAACTTTTTCATATGATTTGTATCCCTATGTATTTATTTTACTCCAAATCAAAAATCATATCATTTGGAATCCTAATAGATCCAGATATAATCGAAATACTGAAGTGTATTCAATAAAACAACACCATTTCACTATTCCAACAGATTCCCTCACTTTCATTCAATCAATCTTTATCTACTCAATTCAAAATCCTACCAATTTTGTTGGAGAGATAAAACAATGTCTTAGGAATCCAATGGCTCAAGAGTAAAATCATTTGGAGGTCTAGAGAAGAAGTTATTATCGAAGGAAGCAAGATGGTTCGGCTGCACAATGTTTAGCAACCATTAGAGAGCATTGTAGCATGACAAGACAATTAAAATGGCTGGTCCAACAATTGCCACTCACGAGAATGAGAGTGAAAATCACGCCTATGTAGGAGTCACACCGTGAGAAAAATTAATGGGTGTGAGAAAAGTTATGGGCGTGAGAGGTATATGAGTGTGAAAGAGTCATGGGTGTGATAGATAAAGACAAAAATGTTGAAGAATATATACTGTCAGACCCAACCCACATTTTTCACTCTAACTCTCTCAATTGATTTCATATTGCTATGAATTTTGGTGGAGAGGTAGAGTAATGTGTTACGAGTACAATGGTCTAAGTCTCATGTCATTTAGAGGTCGTATGGAGAAGATATAGCCAAAAAACCATCGGATGTTCATCAGCTAACCACTCTCCAAAGTCGCTATCGTGCAATTGCACGAGGGCGACTTTCACCTTTAAAACACCAAAGTCGCTATCGTGCATCTTTAAGCCTCTAGAGTCTCTATCGTGCATTTGCATGATAGCAATTTTCGCCCTTGGACTTCCAAAGTCGCTATCGTGCATTTGCACGATAGTGATTTTTTTCTTACAAATGCCAAGTTACATACCCAACTTCAAACCTCCATAAATTTTGATCTAGAACTCCAACAATTTCAAACTTGATATCAATAGAAAGCTAAAAGAAAGATATGCAACTTTCATGAAGACAATTTTATCAAAATCTTCCTAGATCAATATAGTTTAATCAAGGAATTTCCAGACCAATACTAACTTCTCTAACTTTTCTTTTTCATTCTCTGAGCTTCTTCTTTCATTAAATCCAACACTTCCTTCCATTTATATCTCCAATTTCGTTTTACCATTTTAACTCCCATTCAGCTCATTCATAACAGATTTACAGTGCAACTAAATATGCAAGTTTACTCAAAATTCTCAAAATCATCATAAACCCAAATATCATATATTCACCTTCTTCATGTTCTGCATTTTACCTGTTTTGCCTTTCAAACTTTTTGCACATTCTCTATTTTTCTTCTCAACTTTCATTTTAAACAATCTTCTCATCTCTTATTATACTTATCATTCATAAACAAACTCCCAAAATCCAAGTTTTCACAAAAGTCATCCAAGAACCAGAAAAGTTCATTCACGTATAACTCCACTTTACTACCTTGTTTCACTTTCAATTTTTTTTCTACACTTTCGACTTTTGCGTCTTCTTCATTTCTTCCTCAATTTTCATTTTAAATCATTCATTCTCCTTCCCAGACATTACCACATACTTATTCCATAACTCAAAAGTTCATTTTGTTCTAATCCTTAAAAATGCTTAACACTCACGTATATAGTGAAAACAGAGCCTTCACTTCTGTTTTATTTAAATTGTTTCTACACCTCATTATACATGTTTTCTAAGATGATTCAACTCCAAGAAAATCATTTCTACATTATTTGATCACAAATAACCATCAAATACTAAATAAAATTATATCCAGATTTTTCACCTCATTAGCACAGTGTTCATGAAGATGGTCATTAATTCCATGATCATGCAAATGACAAATAATTCATCGCTTTTATCTCATAAATCAACAACTCTAAAGGATTTACACAATACTTGTTAAAACTCTGACATCTTCAACTATCACGAAGCCCTAAACTTCATGCAATTTACATACATCATTATGAAAGTTGGCAAGTTTCGGTTTCTTTTAAAGAAGTGAAAGAAAACCAAAGTTGGGGATGGCAAGTGGATAGATAAAAACAAGGTTTCTCTTTACTGATGATTTAATGAAAAACTTTGTATTAGGGAAGATCTTAAGGAAGAAGCTTCGAGAAAGATAAAAATAAGAATACAACACTTGGTCTTTCCAATGTTAAGAAAAATTAGCTTTAAATATGGACACTTGTCCATTTCTTACACCCTTAGCTAATTTCCCAAACTAACTAGTTCTATTTGAACTAGTTCCAATAACTTCGTCTTTACATTCCAATTATCTCCAATATCTTTTGATTCCTATTTCTATTTTTCATACATCAATTTACTTGCCAAATGGGCATTTTTTCTAGTACAATTATAATCCACATTTTCCTGCATAAATCCTAAAATTCACCAAAATTCAAAATTAACAGCTACACCCTCCAATTAAATTTACAATATAATAAATTCACAATTCTCAACAATATCACATTACAATTCAATTATACCTGGAATTATCCATAAATGCATGTATAATTATTTTCAAGTGCAACAACTTCACTATTCATGTGTATGTGTATAACATATTATGCATGAGCATGAAAAATGCACTTCTAATCTCTTATTAATCACTCATTTTTACTATTCTGGTGTCCCCACAAGTAATGGGATGTTACAACTCTCCCCTCCTTAAATAAATTTCGTCCTCGAAATTCTTATCTAATTGATCAGGAAGGCAGGAGCATTATTTCCTCATATGCTGCTCCATTTTCCATTTAACTGTCATCACTCGAATATTTTCTTCCACTTGACTGTAGTCAATGGAATCACTCGGTTTATCAATCACTTATTTAGTCATTTTCTTTCTTAACGAGTTCCTTAATATATTTCAGATTACTCACAATTTCACTTCCATTATCAATAACATATATATTGGATCATAATGATCTTTCCTAGACATATCCATATAACACTGTGTGAATCTGAAACATCTTTCATTGGTAATACTAACTTATAATAATTCTATACAAACCATTTCATATCAGGCTTAGTTTATCCTTTTTCCTAACATGAGCACACTTTGACAAGGTGATACTCTCAGAGACATTTCATCTTTTGCTTGATAATTCACATCCCTCTAGTGTTAATACACTTAACTCTTATTTCCACCTCAATATATTCCATAACTTCGACGTGGTCCACCAAAATTTGTTCATCTTTCATAAGCCACTTTATTCTTATTACTGATTCATTCCACTCACTAATAGTATCTCAAATTTATTATGGCCTTTAACCATTTTTTTGGACCTCTTCATTTCAATGTAAGGGCGAACGACTCTTTTTGTCAAATAACACCTCATATAATATTCTAATGGTATCACAATGATAACAATTGCTATGTCTGTAGTCAATTTGAATTATACTTTAATCTCATATTCCTATGAACTCCAGAAATATGCGCTTTAAGCATGTCTCCAACAGTCAAGACTATTGGTATCTCAAACATATGATCACTTAATTCTACATTCTTAGCCGTTAAAAGCTATTTTGGTTTATTCCTAAAGATGTATATCATAGGTTGTTATTTATGCTTCTATAACAATCTCTGTACTCATTCATCTTTATCGGATACACATCCTTTTCATTTCAATCACAAGGTAACAACTTTCCTATTCAGACTTAAAATTTATATTCATTTTCAATTTCTTAATAAGATTTATAGATTCCGAATCCTCAATTTGGACTTTTCTGAACTTTCCATGTAAGGCTGCTCTTTAAATTCAATAGCTAGATGTACTTCATTTTTGCTCAAATCCTATGCTCTTTATTTCACTAGATTTGGTGACCCTAATATCTGAATTCATGCTTCATTGTTATTGGAATTTCTGCTTAATGCATCAAATACAACACTAGCTTTACAGAAAATTATTCATTTGTACAATCACAATCTGTAAGTAACTCTATTCATTGTCTTGGTTTTATAGTCAATCATTTCATACTCAATACTTACCTCAGCTCAAAAGATCTATACATTCCAGAAATGACTCTGCACATCTAATGTCTCTAAGATCTCAAAACAATTACTATCATAGCAATTCTAAACCATGTATCAAAATCAACTCATAAGACTTTAATTGTCTCTATGTATATAAAAACCACTTTATAATGTTATAACAAATTGTATCTTAATCTCCAATGTGAAACTTCATTATATACTGCATAATCTCCAAATCCAAATGGCATAATTAACATTGAGGTTATAGTTCCTCAAAATTCTTTTTTCATTCATTATTCATACGGTTTACATATTTTTCCTCAAACATTTTTATCAAAGGACTAAGATTAATATGAACTCTTTAATAGTCTCTGTTATTATTCTATATTCAATTTTTTTTTGACAACTTCAAATCTCATATATATATTCCTTGTAGTTTCTCTCTTCATTTCCTCTATTTTCTTTGGGTCTCCCTATATGCCATGTTTAGATATATACAACCTACATTTTATTTGGTCAAGCTAAGATTCACTCTAATTAAACTTGGCATATAATTGTTTTTACCTCCACGATATGTAAGATTAATCTCAATGTTCAAAATATTCGCTTCATTTTTCGAATACATTCCAATTGTCCTCTATGATCATAGTGATTAATTGATCCAATTTTTGCTTGAGTCACTTTATTCTTCAATAGTATATAATACTATCAGAGGCATTGTTAACTCAAACAAATATAACCCAAATTTCCTCGTGTCTATAATTAATTTTCGTACTTCCTTAAGTGACTAATTCCTCAATTAAGATAATATTATCTCATGTCAATTTCAGTTTCCCAATTAACTTCTTTTCTCAAATAATTTTTCTCCATTCATACAAATTCCTCTTATTTCACATTGACTTATTCAAAAGCCTATTCATTCATACTAGTTTCTCCACACATTTCATTTTATTTAAATATTTCACTTTCTGTGTTGGTAACACATTCCTCAGATTCAATTTGTATCCCCTCAATTCATGAATCCACTCGCATAATTGAATACTTTATATCAAACCAAATGCATACACCTTTGATAACATATTCTACATCTTAGGCTTGAGTCTCCGTTAGGATTAGGACTTCAATATCATTTTTGATTTATTTCTTCTTTGATCATTCTTAAGAATAGACTATTCGGTCTATTCATCTGATATTCTTAGTACCTCAGGAAGATCAATTTCTATTGTCTTTTACAAGGTCATAATGTTCTAGTTACCAAAACTCGATGAAGTAGCAGACATCATTGTTGTCACACATACTTAGGTGTGTATCATCAAGGTCATCCCATTATATCTGGAAATTTATTTTTGACAAATCACTAATTATCTTACAATAGTAATATTTTGATCTCAATTAATCCCAAACAATATTTCTCTCTTTATCCTTGCCACGATCGAGGTTTCCTCACATTGACATATACCAACATCAACTTACTCCAATCGTCCAAAATTTATCTCTTCTGGTGTTACATCATGTCATATTGATTCAACTATCATATTTTATTCTTATTTGATTCATCACCTTTTCTTTATCTCATTTCTATTTCATCTCCCATGTGTATATCCTCAATCAATTCAGAATTATTAATGCATAATCATTATGAAATTCTGGTCTAAATTCTCCCAATATATTCTTATATTGAATTATAAACTCTTGTCACGATACTCACATAACCATTTCGGTTCCAAATTCATCCTCTTATGATCATAACAAATTTACGATTTCATTACATTCTGCTTATACACTTTAATCTCCTCATTTCTACTCATATCCCTATTTTCCTCAATCAATCAATGGCTATATACATATTCACACCTATATCACATTCAAGGGTATACCATCATAACACAATATTGATCTTATGTTTAATGAAACAACCATCTATACAAATATAATGAGCCTTTATCTATCATACAAAACCAGATACTATTTCTCATTTCCAAAATACCCATAAACCTTTATTTCCTCACATTCTATCATATCGTCATTTTTCTCGGTGCTTTTAACAGCTCAAGCTCTTAAGGAATGCTCATGCATATGATTCATACTAGGAATCAGTTGCCGCTGTCTGCTATGACATGACTAAAATGCATGTAACTTAACACATATTTCAAAAACTGCTCATATAAGATAGTAATTCTGGGCTCTGATACCACATAATGTAACACCTCACTCCCGCAAGGCATGTGCCTGACATTCTGAGTGATATCCGAGTCCGTGCCCTGAGAGGGTGACGTACTAGAACACTCAATCAGTCAAAAATTGGTCTAATTTTTTTTTTGAAACCACAATCACAAACATAATATGCGAAAATCAATAATCAAATAAGGCCCACTTTATTCCATAAACATTTTTTAAGTCAACAGTAGTTTGTTTATCATTAGGGCCCATTCCAGAAACAAAACACCCATAATCATTATGTCAATACAACATGATTATATTCGCATACACATTGTAT
>JAOTAX010141566.1:0-16654 GCA_025629825.1 Erythroxylum guanchezii | reverse complement strand
GAAGCAAGCAAAAATCAAGAAGAGGAGAGGAAGAAGAAGGCTACGAAGATGATGGTGGAGAAAATAGGAAGACAAGTTTCATTTGGCCACCAAATATCAAGATGTCGTGAATGAAGACCAAAGAAAGCTTTTAATTAATGCAAAGATGAGCATGGTGGCATGATAGGTAAGTGACATGTGTCACTTGCCACATGTCACAATTTTACAAGATCTTTTAATTCTTTTCCAAATTCAATTCTAATCTTTACCCCAATTTCTTCCTAAATTCCAATGGCTCAATTTAATAAATCCTAAAATCATGTATCTCATTTCCAGTGCCATTGGACAGTATTTTTCCAGTACCGGAACCCATTCGGTCCGCCACTTGGAGATTTTTCGGTCCAAAAATTTTCCAGGAAAACTTCTAAAAATTCCCCAAAAATGTAAAACACACAATAGTCCACTCCAAATAAATTTTCAAGTACAAAATTATATTTTTCCACAAAAAATTTACAATTGGGCACGTATACCGGGAAATGTCATGCATGCATATACAGTCATTTTCATGTGCAAATTTCACTATTCACGTGTAAGGATATGCATAAACATGTCTAAAAAATCTTAAGCACTCTTAGCCTTTTCCAACTTACTATTCTACCCTTCCCATCAGGGGTGGGATGTTACAAGTAATATATTTATAGTGGTTGTGTATTATGGGCAAATTGTCTTGCTTGTATATTGTGTGTTAAATTGCTAAATTGTGAATTGTTGGGATGTGGAAAATGATTTATAATGTATTTTATATTATGCATTGAAAGATGTATGACATTTTGATATGATTGAATTGTGCTTATAACTATTTTATGCTTTGGAATGTGTCATGGCAATTTTGGATAAATGAAAAGAAGAAAAAGTAAAAGAAACATGAGAATATGAATTTGTGATTGATTGAATTTAGCATAAATTTGCTTGTGATTGGGTAAGAGAGGAACTCGTTTCGTTAGTCACGTGCACATTGACCTATAGCCTTCTTCCAGCTGCCCGCTTGAGGCTACGAGATCCTGAGAATTTGGACTCATTTTGTTCACGGTGTAAACTTAGGTCTCTCCGTTTTATTTCATGAAACTCTCGAGCTATTTATTGTGCATTTCATCATTGATTTGTTGAGTACAATGCATAATTGAGTGTTATGCTTTGATGGATAATTACATGATATGTTCTAGGTGATGACATCTTGTTAATTATGAGTTGTATGTTTGAATTGTTGAGTATTGAATTGCTAGACATACTTGTACATATGCTTGAATGTGTGGCTAGTTACTGATGACTATAAATATATTAGTCACTGAGCTATGTAGCTCACCCCACTATTCCCTCCTCAGGTGTAGAACAAGAAGGTTAGCAATCTTTGCAAGGCATCAGAATCTTCAAGATATCTAGAGATCTTTTGTACTAAGTTAGTGAACATTTTGGATAGCTTTATATTCATATCAATATTGAGCATCCTTTTGTATTTGGTTTTAAGTTAATGATGTGTGTTGATATGTAATTAAAGCTAAGCTCAAACTCTTTTGGATTCATTAATGAAATATGATTGTGTTTTGGGCTTATGACCTTCCAAGTTTGTACATTATATTTTCAAGTCTTTCATAGGGGTATATTGTGTGCTCTCTCTTTAGGAGAAAATCTGGACTAATCTAGGCTGAATTATACAAAGTTGTCTTCTAGAAAGTTGTAGTTTATCTTTCTAGCTTTCCAACTCTATATAGTTGAAATTTTTGGACATCGGAGTTGAGAGATATGAGCATTAGAAGTTTGTGATGCTGCATGGGGTGGACATACGAGACAGCTAAGTTGATTGGACACTTTTACCCTCTTAGAAGCAAAATATCTTTTCTAGGTCTTCATAAAAGTTATAGCCTATCTTCTTAGCTTTCCAATGGTATACAGTATGTGATTTTTAGATATCGGACTTGAAAGTTATGATCATTTGAAGTTAGTGATGTTGCATAGGATATGCGTATATATATATACGAGACAGCTTCGGTTGCAATCACACCTTGATTTCCTTGCGATCGCATCATCCTTATGATCGCACCTACCTTCCTTGCGAGCGCACCACCATCCTTGCGATCGCAATTTTGTTCCTTGTGAGCGCACCCGAAGGGTTTTCCAGCTCTGAACATGTTTGACACTTTTAGCCATAATTTTGTCATCCGACCTCCAAATGACCTAATTCTTGAACCAATAGATTCCTAACACATTTCTATATCTCTCTTGAAACAATTGATAGCCTTTGGTGTTGATTTGAAAAAGATTTATTGAATCAAAGTAAGGGTATCGGTTGGAAGAGTATGAATTGGGGATTTTACTAAACATACTTTGGTATTTTAATCACATCTTGGTCTGTAGAGTCCGAATGAGATGATTCTTATTTCTAAATAAACTAGAGACATAGAGCTACAAATATTCCAAAGAATTCAAAGTGTAATTCTGGTTAGAAGATTTCCAAAGTTTGTTATGAAGTTGAAGAAATGAGTTTGATTATGAAGATCACGTTTTATGACTCCGATTGTTGGGCTCTGGAGGTGGGGTCTAACATTTTTCCTTGTCATTTATGCAATTGATAAGATCACTGAAAGATGTGTAGTTAAATTTCATGGGGATGATGGCATTATCATATGGTATAGGTTCAATGACAGTGCGACTTGTAATTATCCATTGTATTTGTAAGTCTTCAATTTGCTACTGAAGCGGAATTGGCTTCACAATGGCATTAAAAATAATATTTTTTTACACTGTTGCAAATTATGGCTCATTCGTTGGATATCATTGTTGAATATAATACCTTCAACTCGCATTCCTGTTAATAATAAAGAAATTGTTAATAATTGAGTCAAAAAATAAACATTTTGAATGAAGAACGTGTAATTGTTATACCTCAGAATCAATAAAGATAAACTTTTGGCTCTTCGATGGTGTGCTAGGTGATGCGATAACATGTTGTTTTTCTTGGACAACAATTTCACATGACCACCATTGAGTACCAGGTAAAATATCCTTAATCAATAAACATTTTTCCATCCTGAAGAATTTGTTTAATAAATTATTCAGGAGAAACGAATTTTTATATGAAATGAAATTATATCAAATTGAATGAAACAATTAATATGCTTTCTGACAAGTTTATACTTTATAATTTGACTAATTGAAACATTTCGTGGAACATAATATTTCTTGTTTTTTGATCAAACTTTGAAGATTCAAAAGTTCCTAGAATAATTAGAATTGTAACTGGTTCAAGGGTTTGAGCTCTTGACAAAGCTACATATAACTGTCCATGTGAGAATACAAGCTTACAAAGATAAATTCCTACACAATCAAGTGTTTGACCTTGGAATTTTTTTATGGTCATTGCAAAACACAAACGAATAGGGAATTGCATTCTGAAAAAAGGTATTCCATTTTTTTCATTCTCTAAAGATTGTAAAGGAATTTTAGGTATAAAAATTAATTTTTCTTTGTAAGGTCCAAAGACAATTTCTACAGAAATTGTATGGTCATTTAATTGTCTGCATGTCAACCTTGTCCCTATAACATCCCATTACCTACGGGGAGGTTAGAATAGTAATATGAGTGATCAATGAGAGTTTAGAAATGCATTTCATTCTCATGCATAATATGTCATACACATACACGTGAATAGTGAATTTTTCTGCACATGAAATAATTGTACATGCATTCATGAATAATTTTGGATATAATCGGAGTGAGTTATGATTTCTTAGGAATGTTGTAAATTTTTCTGAATTTATTTATATTGGAAATTCTAGTGGTTAGTAGAATTTTTATAATTGTGAATTTTGGTGAAATTAGGATTTAATTTCAAAATTTATAGAGTATTATGGAAAATAGGAAAAAGAAATCAAAAGAAGATTAGATATAATTGGATTGTAAAGAGGAGAGCTAAATGGAGTTATTTTCAAAAGAAACTAAGTTAGAACTTGGGCATTAGGAAAGTGACAATTGTCATTTAGTTAAGTTACTTTTATAATTTGTTAGAAGTAGGTTTGAGATATCTGAGAGTTGAAAAGGGGTTAGTGTTATTTCATAAGCTTCCATCTCTTTCGTAGCAACCCTCTTCAAATTTTCTTCAAATACACAGGGTTTTTCCATCAAATACTTTCTGAGGGATTTCTTTGTTTTTCCTCATCCCACACCTCTACCACACTGTTAATTGTTTTTTTCCACTTAAGAAAGCCGAGACTGGACAATTTTCTCAATGGAATACGTGCTTTTGCATGGAGTTAGGCCTTGAAGATAGTTGAAGCTTTTGGAGTTTTCAACAAGTAAGTAGTGAATAAATTTGTTAGAGTTGTGGATTTTTTAAATAAATTGATGAATTTACTATCAGTGCATGATCATGGCATTTACATATATATATATATATTCATGAACACTATGTTAATGGGATGAAAATTTTGGATATGGTGTTATTTAGTTTTGATGGATTGTTAGTGATTAGATGTTATGGAAATGGTTTTTAGAGTTAAAATAGCAATGAAATGGTGTATAGGATTAGTATTGAAAATTAGATATGCGAAGGTGATACATGCTTTGTTTCTTCACTATGCATGTTTATATATATGTGTTGCACGTGAGTTGTTGAAAATTTTAGAGATGATCAAGAAAATGGTTTTTGAGTTGAAGAATAGTTGTAAAATAATGGTTTGAGATGGGAATGAGTGTTTAAATAAAAGTTGAGAGGAAACATGGAGATTGAGAAGGAAAGTTGGAAATGCAGAAAGCTGACAGAGCATGAATATAATGAATATGAATTTTTAGCTTTTGATGGTTTTTTATTAAACTTGTATATTTTGGGGTAGTAAGAATTTATGGTGAATGAGTTGATTGAAATGGAGTAGAAAAACTGGAAATAAAAATTTGAAGTGTTGGATTTTAGAAAATGAAGTATGGAAATTTTTCTGGGAATGAATAGTAAAAGAGTTAAATTTGATCTGAAACTTTTGTGAATTTTTTGTATTGATTTAGAGAGATTATGATAAAATGGTATTCATAAAAGTTGTAAATATTTCTTTAATATTTCCATTGATATAAATTTTGTAATTTTTGGAGTTTTGGATCAAAAGTTATGGAATTTAGAATTTTGGTTTCGGTGAAGAAGAAGAACAGTGAATGAAAAAGAGAAGTTAACATTTTGATCTGAAACTTTCATGAATAAAATGTACTGCTCTAGGTAGATTTTGACAAAATGGTCTTCATAAAAGTTGTAGATCTTTCTTTTAGCTTTTGATTGATACAAAGTTTGCAGAAATTGGAGCTCAGAATCAAAAGTTATGGAGTTTAGAAGTTGAGATGTTGGTGAAGAAGAAGAAGTGGAAAAGCACCATCGTGAAGATTTTAGGCCAAATGCAAGAAGGTTAGCAAGAAAGCATCGTCGTGCATAAGCACGAAGGTGACTTTGAAGATTGAAGATGGATTTGCACCCTCGTGCTTATGCACAATTGTGCTTTTGAGGTGTTTTCTTTTTATTGAACAGGCTTCCTTCTTTTGACCATAACTTCTTCACCCGATGTCGAAATGACTTGGTTCTTGAAGCAATAGATTCCTAACACATTTTTATACCTCTCCATAAATATTTGTAGCATTATGAATTTAATTGGAAAATGTTGATCAAATGAAAGTGAGAGAATTTGTTGGAATGGTATGAACTGGTGTTTTGTTTTACTAAACATACTTCGGTATTTTAATTATATATGGATATGTAGGATTCCAAATGAGATGATTTTTGATTTGGAGTAAACTAGAGAAATAGGGCTACAAATAAAATGAAAAAGTTGAATTTTGATTCAGTCTCTAAGATGTTCAATTTATGGGTGGAATTTGTACATAGTAAACTGTTTTTGAATAAGAGCAGTTCGAAAATGTTTGTGGTATATCTTTCAAAATACTAAACCAAATTGAGTGATTTTAGTATCAATAGAAACATAATACATAGAGGAACACTTTTCTAGAAGAGAGTATGACCAAATTACATCAGTTACACCTTCTGATTGAACATGAACAGTAGACCCGAAAGAGTGCTTTGGAAATTTTTGAAGTGCGTCAATGAGAAAGGAATAGAGATTTTAAAGGTTTTAGTGAGACATAAATCTAAGTATAAATTATACTTAGATGAGTTTTGATATGAGGATGACTTTGTAATGTAAGATGCCCAGGATTGTCATGAACATGCATTGTATATATTTAATTTCATTTATGTGCATTATTAAACACTTATGATTGTACAAATTGTGATACGTGTGTATGTTGTTTAATATAGAGGAGCAACTGGAACGTCAACCTCCAGACGTTGTCAGAACTTCCAGGCATTAGCTTCGGGAGCAATTGGTGAGTAACCTAGACGGTCTCACTTAATTACTTGTTTGCTTAGATTATGTTTTGAATGACAAATGAATGTGTTTGATTGTGGATTTCGGACAAAAGGTCCGATGATTGTGCAATGTGGATTGAGATATTGAAGTGTTGCTTGAATGTGAATGTAAAGAACTATGTGATTTATAATGTGATTGATTGTGGTACATGCATTCGATTCATGAATGCATAATCAGATAATGGCAATTGTAACCAGAGTAGCCACTCATCAGAGCTTAAAGCTCAACGAGTAAAAAGAGCCTTGAGCTCAAACAGTGATTAAGAGCCTAAGGCTCACTATGTAAAATGAGCCATGTATTCTCATCAGATAAGGGACAGTTATAAATGAGTTCGGTATTCAAAATAGATACGGGACAGTTCAGGCACTCAGTCACAACAACGTAAAAATTGGAAAGTCTCTCGTGAGCATTTCATATGCATATTGTTAAGTATGTTTGCTGGAATGAAATGCCAAATTTACCTATGCTTAAGTGAAAATATGATATTTATGTAAAGTGCAGTATGTGATTATATGTTATGCGAAATGATGTGTTGCATGAATTGAGTGAACCATCGATGATGGTTGCCTAGTTGAGTTCGCAAAACTCACCAAAATTGTAACGTTGTCTTTTCAGGGCTGAGAGACGACTCTAGCTACTAAGAGGCTCTACCAGCCGTGTGGATTGTGATTGGCAAGAGAAGTCATGGTTCAAAAGTTCCTGGAATAATTAGAACTGTAACTGATTCATGAGTTCGAGCTCTTGACAGAGCTACATATAACTGTCCATGTGAGAATACAGGCTGATGGAGATAAATTCCTACACAATCAAGTGTCTGACCTTGGAATTTTTTTATGGTCATTGCAAAACACAAACGAATAGGGAATTGCGTTCTGACAAAAGGTATTCCATTTTTTTCATTCTCTAAAGATTGTAAGGGAATTTTAGGTATTCCATTCTTTGTAAAGTCCAAGGATAATTTCTATAGAAATTGTATGGTCTTTTAATTGTCTGCATGTCAACCTTGTCCCTGTAACATCCCACTACCTGTGGGGAGGTTAGAATAGTAATATGAGTGACCAATGAGAGTTTAGAAATGCATTTTATGCTTGTGCATAATATGTCATACACATACACGTGAATAGTGAATTTTTCTACACATGAAATAATTGTACATGCATTCGTGAATAATTCCGGGTATAATTGGAGTGAGTTGTGATTTCTTGGGAATGTTTTGAATTTTTTTGAATTTATTTATATTGGAAATTCTATTGGTTAGTATAATTTTCATATTTGTGAATTTTGGTGAAATTAGGATTTAATTTCAAAATTGATAGAGTATTATGGAAAATAGGAAAAAGAAATCAAAAGAAGTTTAGAGATAGTTAGATTGTAAAGAGGAGAGCTAAATGGAGTTAGTTTCAAAAGAAACTACGTTAGAACTTAGGCATTAGGAAAGTGACAAGTGTCACTTAGTTAAGTTACTTTTATAATTTGTTAGAAGTAAGTTTGAGTTATCTAAGAGTTAAAAAGGGGGTTAGTGATATTTTATAAGCTTCCATCTCTTTTGTAGCAACCCTCTTCAATTTTTCTTCAAATACACAGAGTTTTCCATCAAATACTTTCTGAGGGATTTCTTTGTTTTTCCTCATCCCACACCTCTACCACACTGTTAATTGTTTTTTTGCTTAAGAAAGCTGAGACTGGACAATTTTCTCAATGGAATACGTGTTTTTGCATGAAGTTATGGCTTGAAGATAGATGAAAATTCTGGAGTCTTCAACAAGTAAGTAGTGAATAAATTTGTTAGAGTTGTGGATTTTTGAAATAAATTGATAAATTTACTGTCAGTGCATGATCATGGCATTTACGTATATATATTCATGAACACTGTGTTAATGGGATGAAAATTTTGGATATGGTGTTATTTAGTTTTGATGGATTGTTAGTGATTAGATGTTGTGGAAATGGTTTTTGGAGTTGAAATAGCAATGAAATGATGTATAGGATTAGTATAGAAAATTAGATATACGAAGGTGATACAAGCTTTGCTTCTTCGCTGTGCATGTTTATAAATATATGTGGTGTACGTGAATTGATGAAAACTTTAGAGATGATCAAGAAAATGGTTTTTGAGTTGAAGAATAGTTGTAAAGTAATGGTTTGAGATGGGAATGAGTGTTTAAATGAAAGTTGAGAGGAAACATAGAGATTGAGAAGGAAAGTTGGAAATGCAGAAACATGACAGAGAATGAATATGATGAATATTAATTTTTAGCTTTTGATGGTTTTTGATTAAACTTGTACATTTTGGGGTAGTATGAATTTATGGTGAATGAATTGATTAAAATGGAGTAGGAAAACTAGAAATAAACATTTGAAGTGTTGGATTTTAGAAAATGAAGTCTGGAAATTTTCTAGGAATGAATAGTAAAAGAGTTAAATTTGATCTGAAACTTTTGTGAAGTTTCTATACTGATTTAGAGACATTTTGACAAAATGGTCTTCATGAAAGTTGTAAATCTTTCTTTAAGCTTTCCATTGATATAATTTTTGTAATTTTTGGAGTTTTTTTATCAAAAGTTATGGAGTCTAGAAGTTTGGTTTCGGTGAAGAAGAAGAACAGTGAATGAAAAAGAGAAGTTAGAGAAGTTAACATTTTGATTTGAAATTCCAAGAATAAACTGTACTGATCTAGGAAGATTTTGACAAAATTGTCTGCATGAAAGTTGTATATCTTTATTTGAGCTTTCCATTGATATAAAGTTTGCAGAAGTTGGAGCTCAGGATCAAAAGTTATGGAGTTTAGAAGTTGAGATGTCGGTGAAGAAGAAGTGGAAAAGCACCGTCGTGCTTAAGATTTTTGGCCAAATGCACTGTTGTGCATAAGCATGATGGTGACATTGAGGATTAGAAAGAAAGCACCATCGTGACTGTGACTTTGAAGATTGAAGATGGATTTGCACCCTCATGCTTATGCACGATCGTGCTTTTGAGGTGTTTTCTTTTTATTGAGTAGGCTTCCTTCTTTTGACCATAACTTCTTCACCCGATGTCCAAATGACTTGGTTCTTGAAGCAATAGATTCCTAACATATTTTTATAACTCTCCATCGAAATTTGTAGGATTTTGAATTGAATTAGAAAATATTGATAAGTTAAAGTGAGAGAATCTGTTGGAATGGTATGAACTGGTGTTTTATTTTACTAAACATACTTCGGTATTTTAATTATATATGGATATGTAGGATTCCAAATGAGATGATTTTTGATTTGGAGTAAACTAGAGAAATAGGGCTACAAATAATATGAAAAAGTGGAATTTTGATTCAGTCTCTAAGATGTTCAATTTCTGGGTGGAATTTGTACATAGTAAATTGTTTTTGAATAAGAGTAGTCTGAAAATGTTTGTGGTATGTCTTTCAAAATACTAAGCCAAATTGAGTGATTTTGGTGTCAATAGAAACATAACACATAGAGGAACACTTCTCTAGAAGAAAGTATGACCAAATTACATTAGTTACACCTTCTAATTGAATGTGAACAATAGACCCGAATGAGTGCTTTGGAAATTTCTGAAGTGAGCCAATGAGAAAGGAATAGAGATTTTAATGGTTTTAGTGAGACATAAATCTATGTATAAATTATACTTTGACGAGTTTTGGTATGAGAATGACTTTGAGATATAAGATACCCAGGATTGTCAAGAACATGCATTGTACATATTTAATTTCATTCATGTGCATTATTAAACACTTATGATTGTACAAATTGTGATATATGTGTATGTTGTTTAATATAGAGGAGCAACTGGAGCATCAGCCTCCAGACATTGCTGGAACTTCCAGGCATTAGCTTCGGGAGCAATTGGTGAGTAACCTAGATGGTCTCAATGCTTAGATTATGTTTTGAATGACAAATGAATGTGTTTGGTTGTGGATTTCGGATAGAAGGTTCGATGATTGTGTAATGTGGATTGAGATATTGAAGTGCTACTTAAATGTGAATGTGAAGACCTATGTGCTTTATAATGTGATTGATTGTGGTACATGCATTCCATTCATGAATCCATAATTAGATAATGGTAGTTGTGACTAGAGTAGCCATCGATTAGAGCTTAAAGCTCAACAAGTGAAAAGAGCCTTGAGCTCAAACAGTGATTAAGAGCCTAAGGCTCACTATGTAAAATGAGCCTTGTATCCTCATCAGATAAGGGACAGTTATAAATGAGCCTGGTATCCAAAATGGATACGGGACAATTCAACACTCGGTCACAACAACGTAAAAATTGGAAAGTTCCTCATGAGCATTTCATATGCATATTGTTAAGTATGTTTGCTGGAATGAAATGCCAAATTTACCTATGCTTAAATGAAAATATGATATTTATGTAAAGTGTAGTATGTGATTATATGTTTTGTGAAATGATGTGTTGCATGAATTGAGTAAACCATCGATGATGGTTATCTCATTAAGTTCACAAAACTCACCAAAATTGCAACATTATCTTTTTAGGACCGAGAGATGACTCTAGCTACTGAGAGGCTCTACAAGCCATGTGGGATTTTAATTGGCAAGAGAAGTCATGGCTCAAGGGTCGGTCAGCTGAGATTTTTGGACAGATTAGTTAGACTTTGAATATTTTCCTCTTTCATATAGTACTTTTGTACTAGGTCTTGATGTTGTACATATAGAAAATGTTGAAAGACACAATGTAGACATTAGGGTTTTATGAAATGAAACGAGGAAAAAGTTTAAAAATATTGTGGTTTTTCTTATGATGCTTTATAAGTGAATTATGATACCAAGCCATGTGAAGTGCATGTAGTGATCAATCGTAGCTTGTCCTTATAGTAGGATATGTACCGGAATGACCTCTGGGCATCCTGGTATGTACCCTGTGATAAAGGGGCGCTACAGTCCCATTGCATAGTCCCTCAGTTGGATTCAAATTTCTTAGGAACATAATTGGGGAGCCTTTTTTGAGTAAGAGTTTGTGTGGAGGTAAGTCTTTTGGATTTAAAGAACTAAGAAAATCTTTATAATCTGTTTGATGTCTTCGGTCAATCGTTTTGTCAAAACTCAAGTATGAATGCATATTTCCTGACAATTTCTTAATCATTATGTCATTAATTTCGTTAACACAGCTGTTTGTTGGACATAGTATACATATATTTATTATCTGGTACGGGTAAGATGAATACAAGCTTAGATCAGGGAAGACATTTTCAAGTAACCTGGTGAAGGCAACGATGCCTCAGAATGATGTAATTGTAATTCTTAAAAAAAAAAGGATAGTAAACTATATAATGAAAAATTTGGCAACCTGTTAAGAGACTCATCCTTACTATGATAAGGATTAACCAGTTGTTTTGGGAAGGATATTTGATCTTGCTCATCAATTGGTTTGGTGCCTTCTCCTACATGTTATAAAAATTCAAAAAAAGCTAGATTTGATATAGCTCTCATATTTATCGTTCAAGAAAATTTACGCATCTGTCGTCAAAGATGTGAATTTAGAAGACTCGAATCAATTAGTTGTTGTTTTGTAGCTTGGTCAATAACGGGCAATGTTTGATGAAAATCACCACCAAATACTAAAGTCCATGATATCTTAAAGCAAATCATGAAATGCTTCAATAGCTTCTCATTTTGCCATGGAAGCCTCGTCCCATAAGATAAGACTACATTCAAATATCAACTTTCCAATACTGCTTTGCTTACTTAATTGACAAACTTTTTCTTTGAAAAATCAAGCAGAATTTTAAATCTTGAGAGAGTTGTCCTACCACTAGGAAGGACTGATGCTGCAACACCTAATGTAGCAACAACAATTGTAATATGCCCTTGTCAATGTAAATTTGCAACAACAATTGTAATATGTATTTCTGCTCATCATTCAAACTTGACTGTAATAATAGGTCTTTTAGATCAACCTGTATATTCTTCTCACTTTGTATTTCTTTACTTTGATTTTGATGATAATCAACAAGAAATTGATGATTAACAAAATGGTAATCAGCTAAGCTTTCCCCCATTTGCTCCAAAGATTTATTAATATCTTGAAGGGACATTTTTGTAATCTGATCAGATGTATAGGCATTATAGGAAGAAGCATATTGGTAATCAGAACAAAGGTCATCTTTAAATGTTTCCCAGGGCTACTTAAGGTTTGTTGGTGAACAATAGAACAAAAGTGTAGCAAATAAAAGTCAGAGCAATGTCGACATTTGAAACATAACAACTTCCTTAAGAGTTAGCTATATATAAAAGTTAGACGCTAGCAATCCCAACCATCAACAGTCAACAAGTCATCAAATGATGTTGGTCCTTTAACATGTGTGAGTAATAACCTTAAGTAATACCTTTATCCTTCTCTAGGGTCAACAGTAACCAATCTTCCTATTACTTTTTTTAACTTCTTTTTGACCATGTTATTGTTTTTCGAATCCAAAGAAAATGTTTAGGAAAATATTTATACAAACATTTCATCTCTTCTGCCTTTTTATTTGTCAAATTCAACTTGCAAAATTCAGTGAGCATTGTTTTTGAGAAGTCAATTTTTCTCAACAAATAGAACAGATATGCATTTTTGTTAAAGGAAATAAACTAATGATCTAGGAGATGAACCTGGAGTATATAAACTAATGGATTAATCTCTGCAAGGAGAAATTCATATATACGCCATAAAGTTTTAGGAGTTGAAATCCAATGGCCTTCTTGGAAATTACTTATTTCATCAATATCAGCTATGGTCTCTTGATCCACAATACTAAAATTCATAAGGTCGTAGCCCTCAAAAACATATTTGTATAAGTATTTAACAAGCTTCACAATTGAAAATATTTCAATATTTATGTGACAATCAATTAGCATCAAGAGGTACGGATTGTGAGGAACCACCCACCTGTTATCAATCTCATGTCCGCAAATTTTAGCTTTCTTGCCATCATCTCTTCGTCTATAACATGGATAACTGTCTTCACCATCAACAGTAAAAGAAGAAACTTTTTTGGGATAATGGTTTTTGCACACACCATTTCTCATGCAAAGGAAATCTTTATTCAAAAAACCACAAGGACTATGAATCATATGCTTAATGACAAGAGAATATAATCGTGAATTTTGATCAGGATCTGGTATTTCAACAGTATGATCTGATTGTAAGAATTTGGATTTAACAATTTAGAATGTGGCTTAAATATCAGTAATAAATGAGCATGAGGAAATCCACTCTTCTGAAATTCAATAACATAAACAAATGCGGCCAGAGCTCCAAGGATTTGTTTTTTGATCAACTCATTTTTTAGAATATCAAATTTAGCTCTGAATACTCTAGCCAATAAATATGGTTTATCTTGTGTCTTTTTATGAAATTTGAGATTGTCTTGTATCTCTCTCCACATAGGGTTGCAAGTCATGGTGAGAAAAATATCTGGTTTACCATACTTTTGTACCAGAGCCATTACATTAAGATAACGTCATTTCATGTCCCTTGGACCACTGATAAATGAAGCTGGGAGCACAACTCGATGACCAATTCTAGAACCTTTTATTTGACCAATGGTAATACTATCCAAAACACATTGCAGTATTTTTGTCCGTATCTCATTTTGTCTTTTTCTATAGAAATCAAGTCGGGATGTTTCAATCTTTCTATAAGTTCCCACAACAAATTGTTGAAGCAATCTCAAGCCATGGAGCAGCATAGATTCATCATTTTCTCTCAATTGGAGCCGTTAACAATAATATTCTCTAGCAGAAACAAAGCCATCTTCATAGTATTCTTCATCTGCAACTAGTAGTAAATAAGATGAATTTGATAAATGAAACGGTGGAATTAAATAATATTTTAAAAATGATAAAACAAACAGAAAAACTTGCCTGTGTTGTCCACAGCGAACAATTCAGATGGATCAGTAAAGGAGTTGAAATGAACATCAATTCCCTCATCCAAAACATTGTTCCTGTTTCTCTTTGGAATTAACCATTTAATTCCGCGATGCCATCCAGAGTCACCCCGAGGAAATAAAAGAGGATATTGAAGGGGGTCATAATATGCATAATAAGATTGAATTCTATAACCTATACTTGAGTGAGTATAGACTTGGATGTGAGGACATTTATCAATTTGTTCAACATCAATCTCAATCCATATAACAGCCAATTGTGATGCAGTAGGAAGATTATAAACACGTTAATCAAGGCCAGGATAACACTTCAGGACTATTGTATGATTCTCAAGTGATAGAATCTCCTTAAGACTTCGAAAGAACTTGGCATAAGGATTATCTTGTAGAATTGACATAATCAGTTTTAATGTATTCTCACAAAGTTTATCACAACTATTAGTCCTTCTTTTTAGTTCCTTATCAGTATTAAAGAAATAGAGTTGGATTCCAAATACCTTATTAGTTGTTGAAACTAAACTGTCAAGGAAATGATAAACTTGACCTTGAACATGAAATGTATAAACCCCTTTCTTGTTTTTTGTTAGTTCTCGATCCTACCTAGTTCTATAGGAAGTAAAAGCTACATCGTTATTATATGTACAAATGTTCTTCCTAAAATGTTCTAATTCTTCATCATTGTCAATAAATAATCATTTCAAAACATATGGCATTTGAGGAGCAACAATGGAAATCTATCTTGATGAACAACAGAATGATGGAGGTTCAAGATAAAATCTCTTTGCATGACAATGTTCACAATTTGGAATAAAACAAAGTTGTTGAGACTCAACAGGTAAATTCTGCAATGATGCTAACTTTGATGAAGAACGATGACGGTTTATCCCTTAAAATATATAAAAATAAGATGATCACTTTGTGTAGTAATAATATTACAAATAGTAAAAAAATAGGTAAAAAAATTTATACCTTGATCAACACGTATCATTGAGTTAGGTTAAATTGGAAAAGAAGATGCAATTGAAAATTTTGAATTATCACATCTCATATTAGATGCTTCAAATGTTGATGTCGTATCAACAATTTCTTATAGTTGGAGAGAAGAATGAGTCGGATCAACATGATTCACATTAAAATCGAGAGATCGATTTTATAATAGCTAACCACTAGATTGATGAATGAAAAGTTGACCACCGAGAAGTTCACTACTAATGGAAAAATTGGAATGTTCATCACCAACTGTTTGACAAACCGTAGGCAAAATAGAGTTTCTCTTTTTTGCAGCACTAGTTTCTCTAAGTGTCACAAGAATTCTTACTTTTCATTTTCTGGCATTTTAGCATACTTTTGACGTCTCTTGGCATTTCTAATATTTGAATGTAGACAATATTTACGTTCTTCATATATCGATTTATAATATTTTTTAAAATATTTAAATATTCGTGCTAAAAATATGTGAGAAATATATATATAAATCTATACTATTTGTATCATTAAATAATATATATTATTAATATTATTAAATGAGATATATATATATATATATATATTAGAAATATTATTCAACGATGTTTAGTTACATTAATAAACGATGACTACAATTTTAAAATGTCAAAATATAACATGATAAAAAATGAAGTAATAATCTCATTTTTATCGATCAATATAAGAGAATACATCTAGTAAATCATAGATTTAATAAAGAGTTTATCATGAACCAATAATATCTACTGTATCCATTAATATAACAAAATAAATGCAACAAACCATATGTTTAAGAAAGAAGCTTAATCATGCATTTAACAAAGAAGATAAATAAAGAAAAAAGTAATCATCATATTAATGAGGAACAAATAGAATGGAATTTTATATAATAATTTTTTTGACAAAATTAGACATAGCTGAATAGCGCAATAATGAACAACGTAAGAACAAGCAAGAAGAAAACCTAAAAAAATTAAAGTAAAATGTGATTAGGAAAAACAATTTCAAGAAATGAAATATTTGAAAGATTAATTGTGGATATGACGTGAAAGTTATGCAAATGAAAGCTACTTAAAATTGTTTATCATGTATTTTGTACAGACATAATAACTGAAGAAATAAATCCAAGAATTCTATTTAATGTTAGATAGGAAAAATCCTTATCAGTATATAAAGAAGATCAGATAACATTAATATAATCATATGTAGCTTACTTTCAACTTTTTATTGCTGTAATTTATGAAAAATAAGTTTTTTAATTCATAATTTTCCATATTTGAGATATAAATGGATTAAGTAGTACATGAAATTATAACTATGTATATTTATTGAAGCTTAATGAAATAAA
>JAOTAX010141516.1:0-16663 GCA_025629825.1 Erythroxylum guanchezii | reverse complement strand
AGTGAGCCAATCCATACCTAGAATTACATCTATTTCCCTCAACTGCAATATTATCAAATCTGCCTCCAACTCTGCTTAATCAATCCTAATCAAACATCCCTTACAAACTTCTCCTATAACTGAAGTACTACCTATCGACGTACTCACCTCTAATCCATATTTTAGTGACTCCCTATCACAATGCAGTCTACATGCCAAATGCGGTGCGATAAAGGAGTGTGTGGATCCTAGATCTAGCAGTGCAAAAGCTTCAAAATCATAAATGAGAAGCGCACCTGCCACTACATCCGGTGAGTCTTGGGCCTCTTGCCTGGTCATGGAATAGACCCTGGCTTGGGACGGCGGTCAACTGACCTGCCCCTCTGTCCTCATGGAAGAGCTCCCAGCTTTTCCCCTGGCTCTCCCTCGGCCTCTCTGTCCAGGTCCACTACCTCTACTCTGTTGCACTGTCGTATTACTCCCTGTTCGCCCGCTAACTGCAGACTGAGCTCTCAAAGTAGCTTTGCAATCCCTGACCTGGTGGTCCATGGAGCCGCATTTGAGGCAAGCTCCAGTCAGTCTCCAACACTCACCACTATGCCTCTTCTCACAATACTCACAAACTGGAGGCTGACTCTGTCTTGTACCCCTTCCACTGCCAGTCTGTGCAAACTTGCCCCTCTGTCCAAATCCTGACTGTCTGGACCCACCTGATGATCTGAATGATCTATTCTGGCGTTTACTATAGCCCCTACCAGAACTGCCCTGACTCTCGCTAGGCCTCTTTCCTCTAGACCCTTGCCCAGTCTCAACTCGCTTCTCTCTCATCAATTGTTCAATTCTCACAGCAGCAACTCTCAACTCAATAAATGTTCCCATATCTGACCTCACCAATCGAGTTCTGATCTCCATGTTCAATCCATTCTCAAACCGCCTACACTTGTCTGCTTCTGTAGGGATGAGAGCAGTGGCATAACCCATCAATTCATTGAATCGCACCTTATAATCAGCCACTGACAGCCTACCTTGCTTCAATTCTAAAAACTCCTGCATCTTCATGTCCAGATAAATCTTGGGCATGTAATTGTCTCTGAAAACCCTCAGGAAGTCTTCCCACTTCAACTGGCAAGGCCTGGTGGTACTGCCTGGGATAATCTTCCACCATTGATATGCTGGGCCTTGCAACAAAGATACTGCATAATCGAACCTTTCATCAAGCTCGCAGTCCATCTGATCAAAGACTCTTTCGTTCCTCTCTAACCATCCCTCGGCCTCAGCAGGGTCTGTGCTGCCATAGAAGTCCACAGCTCCCTGCTTCCACAGCCTATCATACCTCCTTTCCCTTCTCTCAGGAACTCTAAGAGGCATCTCCTCTGATCGAGGCACTGAGGATTCTCTACTGGCTCCTACCGATCCAAGGTCAGCTGGTTGATCAACTTGATCACCTAATGCGGATGACCTATAACAAACAATAATTCCATCATTTTCTGCGTTTCTCAACATAATTCATGCCTAAACATTCTATATGTCCCAACAGATGCCAACCATGCTTTGATACCACCTAAATGTAGCGCCCCCTTACCGTAGAGTATACACCAGGACGCTCGAAGGTCATTCCGGTACATATCCTACGATAAAGGCGAGCTACGATCGATCACTACGTTCACTTCATATGGCATCATAACTTTATTCGCTAAAAAAAACGTCAATAGAAATTTCAAAATATTTTGAAATTAACTTTTTCCTCATTTAGATTGTGTTTAAAGTGAAGTCATGGCGTAAAGGTCGGTCAGCTGGGATTTTTGGATGACATAGTTAGAATTTTCATATTTTCCTCATCCATGTAGTACTTTTGTACTAGATTTTGTAGATGTGCATTGTATTAAAGACTGGAAGGCACTGTAAACTTTTGATTTTGAGAAATGGAAATGAGGAAAAAGTTAATTTCAAAATATTTTGAAATTTCTATTGATGTTTTTTTTTAGCGAATAAAGTTATGATGCCATATGAAGTGAACTTAGTGATCGATCGTAGCTCGCCTTTATCGTAGAATATGTACCGGAATGACCTTCGGGCGTCCCGGTGTATACTCTGCGATAAGGGGACGCTACATTTTTAGTCTTATATTTAAAGCATTTTGCTTGTTTATTTGCATAGTTTTATTGATTTTTGTACTTAATTTATTCATATTTTGTTTCTAGGTATAATTCACTCAGTTGGAGAAAAAAGAAACAAAATTAGACAAGTTTGGAGTAAATTGGAGCTAGTTTGATTAAGTTGTAGAGTGCTACAGGATAGTGTACATAACTGTGTAAAAGAATTTGGAGGCTTGTTGAGAATTTCTTACAGTACACAAAAGTGTAATTTGGTGACAAGCTCATGTTGAATTATAAGAAGATCATATTGATGGTACATGCCCGTGTCTATGTATTTGTTGAGCTATATGATCATCAACCTACATATGTTGATGCTCATATATCTCTTTATATCTTAAATTCAAATTTAAAAAGATAAGATTAAACTGTAAATGTGAGATCTCACATTAGTTGAAGAGGAGAACAAAGTACGCCTTATAAGGGTATGGATACCTCTTCCCCATAGACGCGCTTTTTCAAGTGTGGGAAGACCAAAATCGTGAGGGCCTTAGCCCGATGGGCAACCTAAAGCGGACAATATCTGTGGGCATGTGGTATGGGCTATTACAAATAGTATCAGAGTTGGTTTTCGACCTGTTGTGCCAACGAGAATGTTGGGCTCTAAGGGGGTGGATTATGTGATCCCACATTGGTTGGAGAGGAGAACGAAGTACGCCTTATAAGGTTACAAATACCTCTTCACTATAGACATGTTTTCTCGGGTGTTGGAAAAACAAAACCATGAGCGCCTTGACCCGATGGGCAACCCAAAGCAAACAATATCTGTGGGCGGGTGGTCTGGGCTATTATAGTAAATAAGAAAGGAGGCGAAGAATACACAAAGAAAAAGAAACCACCCTAAAACAACTGAGGAAAGAAGAAACAATTATGGAAACCCTATTGTAGAAGATTTTCATCAATCTAGAGCGAATATTTTGGAGATTTCAAGGATTCCAACCATGTTTTATAAGATTTCTACCTTTTTAATATAGTTTTGATGTTTTGTTTTCTATTATTATGAGCTAAATATCTTTTGTTAATTGGATTAGATAAACCTCAGGATGGATCTTGTATTGATCTTGAGGATGGATCTTGTATTGATCTTGATTTACTCTAATTTATTCTTTAATTATATTGAGATTCAATTATGTTTCCTTATTATCCTTGAGTTAATATTGTGAACACATTATTTGACGTGTGATTTCATGCAATTGAAATTGAAAATTCCAATTTATGAATAGATATAACATAACTAAAAGGAGTTAACATGCAAACATAGAAATAAGTCAATATAAATCTTCCAAATTAGGGTCAAACCTAATGGTGAAATTCATAAATTGAATAATTCAATTTTGAGGGTTCTAATTAGAAAGAGATTTCAATTAATTAACCTATGATTGGATGTTAATAATCTTGAGAAACATATTAACATAATTTAGGAATTTCCATGATTGAATGAATTTCGAAAGAAATTGGTTAATGAAATCATAATTGCATGAGAAATCCTAGGAGGATTCTAAGTCCAGGTACCATAATTTATCAATGATTTTTCATTCTTTGGCTACCTTAGTTTTCTTAATTGAGTTTATTTTTTTCAATTTGTTTTTTTAATTTTAAATCTTATTTTTCTTATCACCTTAATTGTTGGTTAGATAATAGGAAAAGAGTCATTAGTAGTATTTATATTCTGTGTGGGATCGATACTTTGTACTCAGAGCCCTGTAATGTAGAATGATAGGTGCATTTGCCTTGGATAGTCTATAGATTGAAGGAGTTAATTATACATCACATATTAGAGTCCACCAATATAAACATTCAAAAATCCTAAAAATTGTATGCCTTAACTAGTCTCTTTCACCGGTAGGTCCGATAATCACCACCTTATTGTATTCGGAACCATATATATATAAATAGACAAAAAAATTAACATTTTTGAATCTTTTGATAATTATATCGTATAAAATCAATGACATTTCTGACAAAAATAGTGGTTCAGATATATTCGTATACATTATAGTTGTGGTATTGAATGTTCTAAGTGCTATTATAGTTTGTATTAACACATTATTTTCACTCAATCACATTCTTCCTGTTTAAAAGTGTAGGTATTACTTATCTTTAACCAATGATGGTATTTTTTGTCACTAGACCTAGTACTGAGTTGATAGAGAACTAGTATAGTTTGTATTTAAATATAATATGGTTTTATAGTTAGAGATGATTTTCTTATTAATCATTGAAGCTATGACTTATTTTAAGTGAGTCCTAGTAACTTTAGCTTTAAGTGTTGGTATTAAATGTATTGAGGGCTAGTATAATTTGTATTAAAATATTTTTATTTACTAAATATTTTCCTATTTAAAATTCCTTGTTAATCTTTAACGACCGATGTAACCTAAGTATAGTCTTGAAAAATAGAGTACTAATATAATTTGTATTAAGGCGGGCTATGGTTTTTATCCGAAGATGGTATTTGCATTTTAAGGGTCATGAATAGTGGTGATATTAAATGAGAATGAGTGCTATTTAAATTGAGGCATGATATTCTTTTCATTTAGTCAATAAATTCCTATTTAAAATTGGTTATCCTCCTTATCTATAATGAATTATAGATAAAGTATTATAATAGTTTGCAGAAAGAGTATGGTTTGTACTTAGAAATGGTATTCCATTTTTTCACTAAAGTTGTTACTTATTATACATACAAGGTAGTACTTTATTTTACTGATGGTATTAATTATCTTCTTATTAGTTTAGTTTATAATCAATACTCATTTTTCCTTTTATTCGGTTAATATTTTCTTATTAGATATACTATAATGTTGAATAAATAAAATATCAAAATAGTTCGTGTCAAAGTATGGTATGGTTTGAATCTTAGATATGGTATTCCTATTTTTCACTAAAGCTATTATTTTTCCAAATGTGTGGTGATAATTTTTGTTCATAATGGTGGTATTGAAATTAGTAATACTGGTATTGTTCGTATTGAGCCATGGTGAGAATTCTATTCAATCAATATTTTCATTACAAATAGTATTGAATGGATAGAGTACTACAATAGTTTTTAATGAGGTAGGGTATAGTTTGTACTCAGAGAAGATATTCCCATATTTTAGTGAAGCTGTTACTTATTTCAAATATATGGTGATAACTTTTGTCATTCTACTGGTATTGAATTTGTTGTGTATTGTGTTAGAATATTTAATGACCACCTATGTAACTTATAGTTTGAGTCCTATGAAAAGCACCCAAGATGATAATTATTGGGTGTTAAATAAAGGGATCTCAAATGGGTCAAAGACCCTTTCCCTCTCTCTTTCAATATGAACCAACATGATAGTTGATTAAAGTATAAATAAGTTTTAGAAACTTATGAAAGGTTATCTTAACCATTGGAGAAACCGCTAAAAGTTCAAGAAGAAGAGAGGAAATAAACTTGTATCAAGAACATCAAAATCTTACAAAAACGATTATGGATACAAGTATGTCATAAATCGATCTATAAATGTCTTTCAATTGGTATCAGAGCCTGGTATTGTATGATTTGTTTTTTTTACCATGTATCGTTTCGGTACGATTATGTTATTGTTTGTTTTATATGAATGGAGTTTTGCATGATTATGTATTTTTCATGGCATTGTTAATGGTGTATACAAAACAGACATAAGAACACAGACATGCAACGATTATTAACAGTGTTGATATAGAACATAAAAATGAAACAAACCTTCGGTGTTGGTATGTATGAAATGGAGAAGTTATTTTTGTTTTGATGATTTTTGGATGTTTATCTCACTATATAACCGGAATATAATGGTTATGTTTGGATGGTTTAGATTAAGGGTAATATATAATAGAGAGAATGAAAATATCGTAATGTTTTTCAGTATGAAGAGAAACTGAAAACAAGATATGCTCTTGATGATGCTTGAAATGGCTTTCGTATCCTTTGTAATTATCATGTTGACCAGAGATGCTCCGGATATGGGTGGAATGCTTTACGACATGAAGAGCAATGACATAAGGAAGCGAAATGAAACTCCACTATTATGGGTTAGATTGAGAAATTCCATGAGTTTGTGTCATATATTGACCACCGGAGAAGATAATGGTGGATGACATTATTGTTGACTCAAGCCAAGAGAGGAGAAGAATCCATGCAAGAAAGAAACGTTAGAATAGAATTAAAAAAAAAAAACAGAAGTGTTGTAGGAAGACGATGGTGTAGCGTTTGGCGCATGTAATGAACGCGCCAGACACCGCGTCATTAGGCAGATGGCTAGCATGTGCAATGCATGCGCCAGACGTTGCTTGTGTGCTGGCAGACGCTGACGTGTTCTTTACACTTGCCAGATGGGCTTCCAAGCCCAAAAATTAGATTATGGACTAATTTTTTGGGTCTTTGGGCCATTAAAGGATATATCTGGTTAATAAATAATTATGGCCCAATTATAATGGATTATTTAATTCATAATTGATTTATTTTCTATACATAATATATAATTTTGAAATTCAGTGCCATATTATATATTTCTTTGGTACATTGACTATTTTATATTATGTAATATTTGGAATTAAATTTTCCTATTATATGATGCATGTGCTACATGACATAATGGTAATTTAGAATAGTTTGTTATTCACTAAAGTGACCAAACTAACTAAATTAAAATTTGTCATGTATGATAATTATCCAATTTAATGCTTATTGCATAGAAAGCTTATTAGTCACCAAAGTGGCCTAGCTTGAAAATTTAATCATTTAATTATGAGTGTTTCAATTGTTCATTATGATATGATGCTAAAATGACATAAAGGTTGAATTGGACAATTGAGATAATTAATTATAACGATAGGAGGTCACTCAAAGGTGGACCATTGCTTATAATTAATGACATTAAAGGGACTTTATCAACATATTTAGTTAATATGATTGTATATCCATAGATAACATACATGTTAACTAGAATATGATTGATTGTCCATTATAGTGAACTATATATATTCATCATAATAGGTAACTACTATGTATTTCAATTTCACCCAAAGGAGAATTTACATGCATAATTAAAGTGTATTAGTTAGTTTGAATCTATTTAGATTTACTCAAAGCATCAATGCGCGGGCTATATGTTGTATGTGCAACATCTACTAATTTGTTTGCCTTAGAAAATGGCTTGATCAAGTTCAATGATCTGAACTATAGGGACTTATCTGAACAAATCCAGTTCCAACTGGGTGTAATAGATTTGGACTTGGCCATAGTTTCAGATGGAAGGCTCGCAGCCATAACTGAGACTAGTTCTGAATCTGACAAGTCTTATTATGAGGCTTGGGAACGGTCTAATAGGCTAAGTTTGAATTTGATGCAAATGACAATCGCAGAAAATGTGAAGCCATCAATCCCTAAGACGGACAATGTAAAGGAATTCATGTTAAAGCTTAAAGAATACTCTCAATTTGATATAGTTGACAAGTCCATAGTAGGGACTTTAATGAGTGAGCTGACGACCAGAAAGTTTAATTGGTCACAACCCATTTATGATCATGTAACTCATATGTCAAACCTAGCTGCAAAGCTGAAATCCATAGGTATGGATGTGAGTGAGTCCTTTCTGGTACAGTTCATTATCAACTCCCTTCCTCTAGAGTTTAGCCAGCTCAAGGTGAATTATAACACCATTAAGGAAAAAGGAAACCTTCAAGAAATTAAGGCCATGTTGGTTCAAGAGGAAGGGAGATTGAAGAAAATAAAGGAACACTCCGTTCATCTCACGTTTCATCAAGGCACTAGTGGCAGCAAAAATAAACCACGACAGAAAGGAAAAGTTAAGGACAAAGCTCTCAGCAAAGTTAATGAGGATCGAATCAATAAAAATAAGAGGTGTCACTTCTATAAAAAGCCTGGTCACTTTCAAAAAGATTGTCCTAAAAGAAAGGTACATACTGTGTCTCGATATGTTTTAAATCAAATCTTATTGAAGTGCCTAAGAATACACGGTGGTTAGATTCTGGTGCAACTACTTATGTGTCACATGTTAAATAGGGATTCCTTTCAACCCAGACCATAAGCAAAATTAAAAAGTTCTTATATATGGGGAACAGAATGAAGGCACAGATAGAGGGCATTGGGATGCACAGATAGAAGGCTAGCAATTTAGTTTCTGTTGCAAATTTGGATGATGTAGAATTTCAATTTAAGATTGGAAATGGTGTTTTTTCATTATATAAACATAAGTACTATTATGGTTCTGGTACCTTAATTGATTGTTTATATCATTTCAATCTTGATGTTGATTTTGTTGCATCTCTGTTTCATGTTAACGATATTATAGGAAGTAAACGTAGTGCACAAAATGAATGTTCTTCTGTTTTATGGCATAAAAGATTAGGTCATATATCTAAGGAAAGGGTACAAAGGTTAGTTAAAAATGACATCTTACCTTCGTTGGATTTTGTTGACTGGGATATATATGTGGATTGCATTAAAGGCAAGTAAACCAAACATATATCAAAGCATCCAGCCACAAGAAGTAGTGCATTTTACTAGAATTAATACACACTAACATCTGTGGTCCTTTCGACATTCCTTTTTGGGGCAACAAAAAATATTTCATTACCTTTATTGATGGCTTCTCACAATATGGTTATATTTATCTGCTATATGAGAAGTCTCAGTCTGTGGACATCCTAGAGGTGTTCATTAATGAGATACAAAGGTAGTTAGATAGAAAAGTAAAGATAGTGAGATCTGATAAAGGTGGTGAATATTATAGAAAATTTGATAAAAGTGGACAATGTCCAGGTTCATTTACAAAGTATCTTACAAGTCGAGGCATATGTGCACAATACAAAATGGTGTAGCCAAAAGGCGAAATCGTACTCTTATAGATATGGTTAGGAGTAAGTTAGGTTATAGTTTTGTACCATTATCATTGTGGATGCATACATTAAAGACCACTGCGTATCTGCTTAATAGGATTCCTAGTAAAGCAATTCCCAAGACACCTTATGAATTGTGAATAGGAAGGAAACCTAGTTTATGACACCTTCATATTTGGGATTGTCTGGCAGAAGTAAAGCTGTATAATCCATATGAAAGGAAGCTTGATGCAAAAACTATTAGTGGTTTTTTCATTAGCTATCTTGAAAAATCAAAGGGGTACAAATTTTATTATCCTAACCATAGTATGAGAATAGTTGAATCTGGTAACTCTCGGTTCATTGAAAATGATCAAATCAGTAAAAGTCGAGAACTATGAAAAGAGGATATTCACGAGAATCGAGTAGAAACTGCTCCAAGTCGAGTAAACACTACCATATCAAACGTGATCCCATTGGTTGTTATTCGTGTTATTGCATCACGGATACGCAACATACCGGTACAACAAATTAATGCTCCAGTTCCACAAGTTGCACATATTAATGATGAACCAGCTGATGGTGATCAAGTTATAAATGATCAAGTAATGTCACAAGATGTAGCATTACGAAGGTCTGTAAGGCAAAGAAGACCAGCTATTTCAAGTGATTAAAAAATTTACTCACTTGAACATGAATGTTACTTGAGCATTGATAAAGATCCAGGCTCGTTCAAACAAGCCATGGAATGTAACAATTCTGAAAAATAGTTCAATGCTATGAAAGAAGAGTTAAAATTAATGAATGACAACAATGTCTAGGAATTAGTTAAGTTGCCGGAAGGTGCAAAGCAAGTGGGCTGTAAATGAGTCTTTAAGACCAAACGTGACTCACAAGGCAACATTGAAAGGTATAAAGCAAGACTTGTTACCAAAGGTTACACGCAAAAGGATGGTATTGACTATAAAGAGACCTTCTCTCCAGTTTCAAAGAAAGACTCTTTAAGAATTGTTATGGCCCTGGTGACTCATTATAATTTAGAACTTCACCAAATGAACGTAAAGACTACCTTTCTAAATGGTGACTTGGAAGAAGAAGTGTAAATGGATCAACCAGAAGGTTTTAAAACCACAAGAAGGGACAAGTTAGTGTGTAAATTAAAGAAGTCAATAAATGGACTGAAACAAGCTTTTCGATAATGGTATCTTAAGTTTAATGATATCATTATTTCTTACGGTTTAGTAGAGAACATTGTTGATCAGCGTATCTATATGAAAGTTAGTGGGAGCAAGTTCATTATATTAGTCCTATATGTTGATGATATCCTTCTTGCTGCTAATAATATGGTTTTGTTACATGATATAAAGAATTTTCTTTCTAATAATTTCGAAATGAAAGATATGGGTGAGGCATCCTATGTGATAGGAATAGAAATATTCCGGGATAGATCACAAGGATTGTTAGGATTGTCTCAGAAAGGTTATATCGAGAAAGTATTAGAAAGATTTCAAATGAAAAAAATGCTCCGCAGAGATAGTTCCAATTCAGAAAGGGGACAAATTTAGTATAATGCAATGTCCACAAAACGATTTGGAACATAAGGACATGGAGTTTATTCCTTATGCGTCAGTAGTTGGGAGCTTAATATATGCTAAAAAATGCAATAGGTCAGATATCAGTTTTGCTATTGGAATGCTAGGCCGATATCAAAGCAATCCTGGGATGGACCACTAGAAAGCTGCAAAGAAAGTCCTTAGATACTTACAACGTACCAAGGACTATATGCTCACATATAGAAAATCAACCTATACCTAAGTGATAGGTTACTCGGATTCAAACTATGTCAGTTGTGTAGACTCACGGAAATCTACATTCGGTTATTGATTCCTATTAGCTGGAGGAGTAGTTTCCTGGAAAAGTAGAAAGCAGTCCATCATTATTACTTCCACTATGGAGACTAAATTTGTGGTGTGCTTTGAGGCCACGGTTCATGGATTCTGATTGCGGAACTTTATCTTAGGTATTGGTCTTGTCGACAGTATTACCAGACCATTAAGAATTTATTGTGATAATTCTGCAATCGTTTTCTTCTCTTAAAATGACAAATATTCAAAGGGTGCAAAACACATAGATTTGAAGTATTTGTTTGTGAAAGAAGAAGTACAAAAGCATAAAGTGTCAATTGAGCATATTGGTACTAATCTTATGATAGTGGATCCATTAACTAAAGGCTTACCGCTCAAAACATTTATTAGTCATGTTAAACGAATGGGCCTTATAGATAAGTCCTTGTTAGTATAGTATTCTGATATGTATACATATAAGTATTTTTTGCTCGAATTGTTATGACACTTATGAATTCAATTACAGTCATATGTTTTTGCTCACTTACTTGTTATCCATATCATGTTGTATACATTAATTATTATTTGTGAGATAACAATTATAGAATTATCCACTTAAAGTTTTATGAGTTGAGTTGATTCTGTGATACATGGAAGAAATCATGTTCTATAACTTGTGATCACCATAATCTTATCATCTTAATTCTATTAAGGATGACTTGATCGATTCAATGTATTGTGTGCACTTAAAGTTTTATTGTTGACTCACCAAGTCATAACATGGGCTAAGTGGGAGATTGTTAGAAAATTTAATGACCCATGTAACTTATAATGTGAGTCCCATGAAAAGCACCCAAGATGATGGTTATTTGGTATTAAATAAAGGGATCGCAAATGGGTCAAAGACTCTTTCCCTCTCTCTTTCAATATGAAACAACATGATGGTTGATTAAAGTATAAATAAGTTTTAGAAACTTATGAAAGGTTATCTTAACCATCACTACAACAAATACATACAATTCACAACGTTTTAAAAAAATTGTCACCAATTGTTCAGTCTTTTCATGACGTTGAAAAAACGTCACGAAAAAGGCTAATTTTTTGCGACGTTTATATAAAATGTCACAAATTTATCACACTTTTTGTGACGTTTTTTCAATAAAACATTGCAAAATGGAATCCGTCACGTTTTATTAAAGAAAACGTCGCTATTTGTTCAATTAATATTTAAAAGTTTTTGTTTCCCACCATTTTGCTACTATCTTCTATCGCGTTTCTTTTACTGGTTTCTTTTCTTCTCCGCCTTTCACTTACTAACAAATAACCCCCTCCACTCTTTTCCATTCCCACTCTCTTCTCTTTCACCAAAGACCCATCACTCATTTCTCTTTTTCAGCTCTCCCTCCTCACGCTTCCCTTCCATGGCTCACTATCGCCGATGACTCTCCAGGAGAAACTGGTCCTATAGACCTACCTCTCTCTTCCTCGCCCACCATTTTCTCCACTACCGATGACCCTTCGCCTTTTCATCCAAGCGCCTTCGGAACAAGATTGCAAGGTTCTCCACTAACCTTATGAAACGGATCCAAAAGGGCCAAGTTCGTGGAATCTCGCTCAAGCTTCAGGAAGAAGAGCGCGAGCGTCGCATGGACTTCGTTCCTGATGTCTCTGCCATTAAAACCAACCAAATTGAGGTCGATAAGGAGACTATTGACATGCTTGTTGCATTAGGTGTGGGTGAGATTCCTGGGCTTGTTCAGGATGACCCGGTTGCTGCTCCCGTCGCTCGATTTGGATTCGGCCATGGTGGTGGTGGTCGCAGGTTTTAAGGATATGAGAAGTTGAATTTTGTTATTATATTAAATATGGACATTTTGAGTTTAGATTTTAATGGTTGTTGGGAAACTTTGATCATATTTTGAGGCTTATGGTTAATTGTGATTCAGTTTAAAAAAATAAAAATTCAATTTGTAGTTTGTCCGAATCGGGTTTTGTTGGATATATGTATAACTATGATCCTTTAAGTGTTATGTGCCACTCTCTTGGTTTATTATCATATTCTACAATTTGATGTCTTACGATGAACCAATTTAAGTTGGTTGGAAGCAATCTGTACTCTTTTTTAAAAATATATTTTCCCTTTTTTTTTAGATGCTTTCTTATGCTTAAGCTTAGACTACTCGGAGCTGAATCTTGATCCTTGGTTTTCAGTTTGATGTATTATTTCTGCCAGAACTTGTCGAATTAGCTTCTGATTAGTTTTATATCATTCTGCTATGTTGTCCTCATGTTTAAGGCCCGAGACTTCAATTTCCAAAACTAGCATCTAACATGCTCACTATAACAAATATATACAATTTGCGAAGTTTTAAAAAAAAACGTCATAAATTATTCAGCCTTTTGGTGATATTTAAAAAACGTCATAAAAAGAACCAATTTTTTGCGATGTTTTTATAAAACATCATAAATTTGTCACACTTTCTATAACGTTTTTTCAATAAAACATCGTAAAATAGTACCCACGATGTTTTGTCAAAGAAAATGTCGCGGTTTGTTCAATTAATATTTTAAAGTATACACTTCCCACCATTTTGCTCCTTTCTTCTGTCACGTTTCTTCTTCTGGTTTCTTCTTCTTCTTCTTCTCTGCTTTTCGGTCCTAACAAATAACCCCTCCACTCTTTTCCATTCCTCTCATCTCTCTCTATCTCTCTCTCTGAAACCGGAAGCATAGCTCTGCCTAATCGCACCGGTAAGTTCCTTTTTGATTTTGTATAGGTTTTCATCGATTTCCGCTTTGGTTGAATTGTTTTCGGAGTTTTTGTAGTTGATCTGCGGTTTGACTTGCAGGATTCGCGATGAAAGGAGGTAAATCAAAGTCCAATACCGGGAACGCTAAGTGAGTTTTGTTTTTTCTTTTCTGGCACTTTTTTTATTTTTGTTCTGGAATTAGGTTTCGTTGAGGTCCTTGCAGATCTTAAATCTAGAAATTTTTGGACTCGAAATGGGCAAATTGATGAGTTTGTGGAATGCCCATTTATACAAAAGCAAGCTTTTGATTGAAACCAATCTGAACTTCGCTATCTAGTGGTTGCTACTCACTCTTGAATGTCATCTTCGCATGAGAAGGAATCAAGGTTAACAAAAATGGAAGAAAATGTTGCAGCTTTCTTTGGGTCAATCACCAACTTCTTCACCGGAGCTGACCAGATCCCGTGGTGCGACCATGACATCGTTGCTGTGAGTTCTTTTTTGCTCATTGGGTTTTGGGTATTCTTTATCTTGATGTCAATCTCGTGTTTTTATATCTCTTCGTTGTATTGTGTTGTCAAGTTTCTCACTTTAGGGACAAAACTGGAGTTGGGTTCTGCAGGTCGAAACCCATTCTACAGGTTGCGGGTAGAGGATTGTTTGGGTTGAGAACTTGGGTAGTCATTTTCAGTTATGTTCTTGATTAAGTGTCTAAGGACTAGCCTTAGAGACTTTATTTTGAATTAAGGAAAAAATAGTTATGCTATAATGTTGTTCTGGCAATGCATTTGCTTAGTTTGTTTGCACCTTTTTTCTTCAATTGGAGTGCTTAGATTGTATAGTGTTGTTCTGGCAATTAGTTTGTTTGCACCTTTTCACAGAAACCTTTCTCATAGAAGTTTAAAGCTTCCCAAATGGCTTGAGTACCTTTTTGCATATTGTGTTCTTGCACTTTAGGTTAGTTGTATTCTCTAAACCTCTGTCTGTGTTTATAAACTTCTTACGGTTCCAACTGCAATTGTGCCCCTATTTCGGTGATTGTAGGGGAATCCAATTGACTGGGTTAGCACCCATAGGTACCACCATCAGTTATGTGGAACAAGAAATGTTAAGACTAGAATTCATCATCTTAATTTGGTGTTGGGATTTTAAGAATTAATATTTAACATACTGAAGATGAAAGGGGTTTTTGTTTATTATGATTTTTGGCATAATAGTTACATGATTCTGATGGATATAGATCATTGGAAAATGGAAACTAGAAAGCAATGAATAAGGTCGACTAAACTTTCTCTTGCTGTGTGATTTTAAATCTTGAAGCTTCAAGCGAAGGTTTATGTATCTGCAGGGCTGCATTTATGTGTGGAAGGGAATCAAATTTGGAGCTCTCAGAAGTGGAGAAGGAAGAACTCAGGAAATTCAAATGGGATGAATTTTTAGCAATTACACGCAGTGCAATCAATAACGAAAGTAAAATTTCAACAACGATATGCTTAATTCTGAGTTATATCTATGATATGCTAAATTTTTTGATCGTTAGTGATTATATCAAAGCACAAGAGAAAGATTGGAGCAGGGACTCAGAAGGGATCTGAGCTTAGGTTACAGAGTGATCACTGGGATGTCAAGCAAGAAATCGATGGGTCAGCTTCAGAAGATATGGAAACCTCATGTCTTCAATGCATATGGATGGTCTGCGTTTGGGCCTTTTCTTCTTTCTTTTTGTTTCTAAAAGCCAATTGTTTAGTTTATTGACTTATTCCATGTATGCACTTGACAAACTCAAAAAGATGGTTAATTGGATAGTGGATGCATTCGACTGTACATTAACTTTCAGGTAACGAACAAATGCACAGCCAAACCGTCTCAACTTTTTGAGGCCATTCTCTTTCTTTTAGTCTTTTAATTAAATATTCTCCTTTTTTTAAAGTAAATATTTTGCTTCTTATTTTTAAAATTTATTTATTTATTTTTGCCCTTTTTCTTTGTTCTATTCAAAGAAAAATAACAATAACACTAAAATATAAACAAAATTGTATTTTAAAAAGAAATTATTAAAATTAAAAAATTATGAAATTGAAATGTTTTTCGAAAAGTGAAAAAATAATAATGGAATGTTTAAAATTAATGATATATTGAAAAAATTGAAGAATTATTAAATAAATAAAATTCATAAATAATATTGAATAGTTATTAAATAAATAAGGTTTAAAAATTTTGTTATTTAAAAAATTATTAAAATTGAAAAATAATAAATTTAAATTATTTTCGAAAAATAAAAAAATTAACAATATTTTCGAAAATAGAAACATCGCGGAAGACTTTCCGCGACGTTTCCAAAAACGTCGCAGAAGACTTTCTGCGATGTTTTTTAAGAAAAGTCGGAATATAACTTTCCGTGACGTTTCCTAAAAATGTCGCAGAAAGACCAATCTTTCTGTGACGTTTTTCTAAACGTAGCGGAATGTCAGCGTTTTCTGTGACGTTTTACAAAAAACATCGCAGAAACCTTTTGCGTACACATTCCACGACGTTTTTTGTGACTTTTTTTAAAACGTCACGGAATGTATTCAGTGACGTTTTTAAAACATCGCTAATTGTCTTATTTTCTTGTAGTGGCTCTTTTGACGACTCTCTTTAGACTAGAAAGAGTTGGATAATTTATCAATCGCATTTAATTTAGTCTCAATTATGCTTTTTAGTTGAAATTGAATTAGTTTACATTATGATGAACTATAAGTATAATGTCCTAAATATCAATGTTTAGTATTTTCAATTCATTCTGAAATTTGAGGTTGTGATCTTATGTTACTAGAGATTAAGATCATCAGGGGAAAATAAATCATTGGAAGAGGAAGCGTTAACCAGCTTAACGGTAATGGCTCCAGGTGCCATAGCATCCGAGAAAACTCCTTTTCCTGTACAGGCATTGCTAGGTGGAATTTCTGCGGGTGTCATTGCACTTATACTTTATAAGTTCACCACCACCATCGAGGCTTCTCTTAACCGCCAATCATTATCAGATAATTACTCGGTTTGTTTCACATCCAATGGTCTTTGTTGTTTTATGCGAAATTATGTCTCCATTCAA
>JAOTAX010141509.1:0-16664 GCA_025629825.1 Erythroxylum guanchezii | reverse complement strand
AGTGAATGCAATGAAATCTATCAGTCTGACCCAACATTACCATAATACCCTTTACTACCAGTAACGGGATGTTACAAGATATCAATTTCAGGGATGAAATTTATTAAGGGGGGAGAATTGTAACATCTCGTCCCCATATTAAGGGTTAGAACTTAGATTTCAATAATAGAGAAAATAGCAATGTGAGAGCTAAAAAAATTTGCATTTCATGCTCAGCAAAATGTCAGCATACATACATGTGGATTTGAATTTTTACATATGTGAAAATAATTGTACATGCACTCATTGACATTCTGGATAAAATTGAATTGAAATGGGATATGTGGAAAATTTGTGGTTACAGTGATAAGATAATTTTAGATGGTGGATTTAAGAATTTAGAATTGTTTACCATAGTATTAAATGATTTTTGGATTGTGATTTAGAGAGATTTATGTTAGTTGAATGAAGAAGAGAAGCCAGAAAGGTCAACATTAATATGATACTTCCTGGATTAAATTGTATTGATATATGTTGATTTTGACAAAATTGTCTTCATGAAAGTTGTAGATATTTCTTTTAGCTTTCTATTGACATAAAGTTTGAAATTTTTAGAGTTCTGGATCAAAAGTTATGGAGGATTGAAGTTTGAGATTCGGTGAAAATGGAAAAGAAGAAATGCACCGCCATGCTTAGAAGTGAAAGTGGAAATGCACCGTTGTGCATAAGCACGATGGTGACTTTTGGATTTATAATGAAAATGCACCGTCGTGCTAGGTTTAATGACTTGCACGATAGCGACCTTGAGGGTCATGCAACACTGCATGAGAAGTTGGTGGTAGAGTTCGGTGAATATAACTTAAGGAATGGGTTAGATGAACGATTAGTGAAGTAGCAAATTGCAAAAAAAAAAATATGGACCATTTACGTTGCTTTATGTTTGTCGTGTATTGTACTTGCATGAAAAAAAAAGAGAAGTGTTGACAAAGGTGGACGTGAATAAGTCATGTTAAAAGAGTTTAGAGCTAAGGAAAATTTTCTAGTGATTAAAATGGAAAGTGTAGGATATAATGTGAGTGCTATTGAAAATGATGAAGTTGAAAACAAGAGTTATGAAAACAGAGTAGTGAGAGAAGATGAAAACACAGTAGTGAGAGAAAGCATATAAGAAGTTTTCGGTTTTGATCAACTACAATATAAGTTTACTTTTGATATGCTTAGAGGTTGTAATGGGTATAGAATGACTGAATATATGAATTAGGAATGGAAAGATTAGCGGGAAGATAAAAAAAATGGAAAAGTGGTAAAATACAATAGAGAGAGATAATGAATATGAGTTTCGGATTTTTAAGCCTTGGAGTATAAGTTTCATTATGCTTTGTTTAAAAAGTGAATGGAGTAATAAAATGCATTATCAATAAGCTAGAGGAATTTAATTTGGAAAAGAAAAAAAAATGAAGACTCGAGGAAGAAGAAGTTTTAAGATTCAAATTGGAAATGCACCGTCGTGCGACGATGACTTTTGGAATTAGGCAAATTGCACCATCACACGACGGTGTCTCTGAGGAATAGAAAAAACACATTATTTTGAGTTAAATGGATTTGCACCGTCATTCATAAGCACAATGGTGACTTTGGTGAAAAATGGCAGTTTGCACCGTTGTGCTTAAGCACAATTGTGCATTTGAGTTTTTCCTTTTTACTAAACAGTCTTGCTTCTTCGACCACAACTTCCTCTCTAGACATCCAAATGACTTGATTCTTGAATCATTGGATTTATAAGACATTTTTCTACCTCTACACAAAAATTGGTAGCATTCTGAATTGATTTGGAAAATATTTATTGAACAAAAGTGAGGGAATCGGTTGGAATAAGTGAACTGGTGTTGTTTTACTGAACATACTTTGGTATTTTAATTTTATATGGATCTGTAGGATTCCAAATGAGATGGCTTTTACTTTGGAGTAAACTAGAGACATAGGGCTACAAATCATTTGTAGAAGTGGAATTTTAAACCAGTCTCTAAGATGCTTAAATTCTAGATGGAAGTTGTGCATAGTATACTGTTTTGGACAAGAGCAGTCCGAAAATGTTTGAAATATATCTTTCAATCCCTGAACCAAATTGGATGATTTTGGTGTCAATGGAGACATAAGATATAGGGGAACATGTTTCTAGAAGAAAGTGTTGCAAAATGACTTCAGTATTGGGATCAGAAAGAACATGCAAAGGAGACCAAAAATGATGTTTTTATGGAAAAATCTAGAAGTGATTTGATGGGTTATGACTTGCGATTTATGTGGTTTTATTAAGTCATAAACTTAAGTATAAATCATACTTAAGTGAGTTTTAATAAAGGGAAGTGGATAAGTGGTTAAGAAATGATAATTTATTTTGATATGACAAATAGTCATCATAGTATAATCAATCAATTATATATATATATATATATATAATAATGTTAGCATACAAATTTAACATATAGTTACTTGATGGAAGTTAAGTATAGTATGTTGTTTCAGTATAACAAGAACGCAAAAATCTTTGAGGTATAGCTTTTAGATTTCTAAAACAAATTGAATGATTAGAAATTTAAGAGAGAGGAGAACAATTTTCTAGAAGATAACTAATAATTGTGTAAAATTTTATTATTTAATCAATGATTTAAGCGTATAAGTCATTATAACAGTTCATTATCTATAATGTAATATATACACATATATAATATAATATAAAATTAAACATTCCAATAAAAAACAAGAGAGGGTTATAATCTAAGTAATTTAAAAATATCAACGACTGTGAATTTACAACAAAAAAACTAGTATATGGATATGGAGAATTATATCTAGAATTATGCAATGTCCAGAATATCGAAGTTTAAGATAATATGAAGCCAAAGCACAAAAGGTATAGAAGTCATTTGATTAGTTTGTTCTGACAGAAAAAGTTTATGAAAATTTAGGTTTTTTGTTATTGCGATCACCATCTGCATCTGATTGTGGCGCAGATTTAGTATTGCTGACAATTATATCTGTATGTGATAGCGGGTTGTTTTCAATATGGTTGAATCTTTTATTAAGGCACTGTCTGACTGATGAAGAAGATTCAGCAATATGTTCTAAAGACATTAAAAAATCAAAGTATATTAGCCACGTGATATAAGGTGAGATAATTAAAAAGAAAATGGTAGATACTTAAATAACAAATGATCACGCTAAAGATGAAATAAAAAATAAGGATAAATAAAAAATACTTGAGATAGGTAGAGGTGTAATTTCAGCATTGTCATGTTGATCATTAGCTGAAAGTTGGTCATCTTTTGCGGGCGAAAGTGAAGGCTTTTGTAGTTCATGATTATTAATTTTACGGTATTAAACAACAGTAAATCATTGCATTGCATCCGATAACTAAATGTTTACTGGTTTGACATGGGGAAGAAATGTGTCGCTTTTCAATTCTGTGTGCACCCTCTCTAAAAGGAGTTCCATGTTCTTATTATGCAAATGCAAAAATGTCAACTGTCAGTGAAATAACTACATAAAGATAATTGGTGGCATATTAAGTTGGAAACGTAAAAGAAAAAAAGATGAAAAAATATAACCTCATTGTAATATTGCATAGCTTCAACGGCAGTGAAATTCAAAAGTTTTTCCATAATGCAACACCTAACATTTTTAATTGTAACTTTAAGATAAAATAAAAAGATAAATAATAATAGGTAATGTTATGAGGAAGGAAAAAAAACACCGTTATAGAAGTTGACTTTTAGTCTTCTACACACATTAACTGGATAAGAGTGTAGGGATTCAGTAATACGTCAGCCCTCGTTATCAACAAAAGAATTCCACAATGACAGTACAATCATTTGGTGTCTAATAAAAAAAGAAATGTTAGAAAAAACAAAAAAAATTTCTCAGGTTCATGTAAAATATAAAAAATAATAGAAAATTAAAATTATTCTTTGTTGGTGATAATAAATTTCTGCACGGTTGAAGTTCTTCCATCTTTGATGATTTCTTTTCTATCCAACACTTCAATAACGACGACCAAAATATCGATCACGGTTAAAGATAAATATAATTAGACACAATAAAAAATTTGTGAACATTGTATGAAGAAATACATTAAGGATCTAACCAACTAATTTCTGCTTGTCATTTACACAATCCATGAGATTGCTGAAAGGCGTAAAGTTAAATTTGACGGGAATGATTGTTTCATCTTCTAGCACAGGTTCGAAGATAGTGTGGCTCGTACTAATCCATTGTACTTTCAAATTTTCGATTTGGTATTGAGGCAGAATTGATTTCACAATCGCATTAGAAATAATATATTTCTTACATGGCTACAAGATGTTGCTCATTCGTTAGATATCATTGTTGAATATGATACCCTCAACTTGTGATCCCTGTTAATAATAAGGAAATTATAAATAGTAAGTTTAAAAAATGTAAAAGGAAGAAAGCGTAATTGTTATACCTCAGAATCAAAGAAGATAAACTTTTGTCTTTTTGATGGTGTAGCAGGCGAAGTGACAATATGTTGTTTTTCTTGAACTATTATTTCACAAGACCACTATTGAGCTCCAGGTAAAATATCCTTAATCAATAAACGGTTTTCCATGCTGAAAGAATATGTTTAATTAATAAGTGAAGAGAAAGAATTTTTTACATGAAATGAAATTATATCAAATGACAAAAGAAACAACTAACATACCTCTCAAGAACTTTTATCTTTTAAAATCTGACTAATTGAAAATTTTCACGAAAAACAATATTTCTTGTTTTTTATCAAAGTTTGAAGAATCAAAAGTTCCAGGAATAATCAAAACTTTAACTGATTCATGAGTTCAAGCTCTTGATAGAGCCACATATAGTTGTCCATGCGAGAATACAGGTTGATAGAGATAAATTCCTACATGATCAAGTGTTTGACCTTGAAATTTGTTTATGGTCATTGCAAAACACAAACGAATTGGGAATTGTGTTCTAACGAAAAGAATTCCATTTTTTCCATTTTCTGAAGATTGTAAAGGATTTTAGGTATAAAAATCAATTTTCCTTTATGAGTTCCAAACACAATTTCTGCAGAAATTGTATGATCATTTAATTTTCTGCATATTAACCTTATTCCATTGCATAGTCCCTCAGTTGGATTTAAGTTTCTAAGTAGAATAATTGGAGAGCCTTCTTTGAGCAAGAGTTTATATGGAGGTAACCTGTTAGGATTTAAAGAATTGAGAAAATCTTCATAATCAGCTTGATGTCTTCGGTCAATCGTCTTGTTAAAACTCATATATGAATGCATATTTCCTGACAATTTTTGAATCATCATGTCATTAATTTCATTAACACAATTGTTTGTTAGACATAGCACGCATCTGTTTATCATTTGATACGGATCGGATGAATATAAGCTTAGGTCAGGGAAGACGTTTTCAAGTAACTTGGTGAGGATAACGACATATAAGAAAAATGTAATAACAATTGTAAAAAAGGATAGTAAAATATATAATGAAAAAAATATTTACCTATCAAGAGACTCATCCTTGTTGTCATAAGGAATAATCAATTCTTTTGGCAAGCATATTTGATCTTGCTTATCCATTGGCTCAGTGCCCTCTCCAACTCATAATAAAAAATCAGAAAAAGTTGGATTTGATACAGCTCTCATATTTATCGTCAAAGAGAGTTTATACATGTGTGGCCAAAGATGTGAATTTAGAAGACTTGAATCAATGAGTTGTTGTTTTGTTGCTTGGTCAATAACTGCCAAAGTTTGACGAAAGTCACCACCAAATACAACAATCTTTCCTCCAAAAGGTTGATCAGAGTCCATTATATCTTGAAGTAAATTGTGAAATGCTTCAATGGTTTCTCGTTTTGCCATGGAAGCCTGGTCCTATAAGATAAGACTAGATTCAAATATCAATTTTGCAATCTTGCTTTGTTTTGTTAATTGATAAAGTTTTTGCATTGACAAATCAAGCGAGATTTTAAATCTTGAGTGAGCTGTCCTACCACCTAGAAGGATTAACGCTGCAACGCCCGATTTGACGACAGCAATTGCAATATGCTCTAGTGATTGTAAATTTGCTAGGAGAGCTTGATATAAGAAAGCTTTTCCAGTTCCGTTAGGACCGTCAATAAAAAAACTTAAACCAGCTGAAGTCAAAATTAAATTCATTATTAAATCAAATATGTACTTTTGCTCATTATTAAACCTTGATTGTAACAATAGGTCTTCTGGTTCAATCTGTATATTCATTTCACTTTGTACTTCCTTAGTTTGTTGTTGATGATAATCAACATGAAACTGATAATCAGTAAAATGATAATCGGCCAAGCTTTTCCCCATTTTTTCTAGAGATTTATTAATATCTTGAAGGGCCATTTTTGTAATGTCAGTAGATGTATACGTATTATAGGAACAAGAAACATACTGGTAGTCAGAACAAAGGTCGTCCTTTAAAGTTTCCCAGAGCTGCTTAGGATTTGTTGGTAAACAATAGAACAAAAGTGTAGCAAATAAAAGTCTAAGGGATGCCGACATTTAAAAGATGACTGCTTCCTCAAGTGTTTGTTTTATGTAAGAGTTAGATGCTAGCAATCTCAATTATAGTGTAGCCTCCCTGAAACAGCTAATCTTCTGACCATCAATAGTTAACAAGTCATCAAATGATGATGGTCCTTTAACATGCGCGATAACAATCTCAAGTAATACCTTTCTCCTTCTCGAGGGTCAACAGTAACCAATCTTACTATTACTTTTCTTCAACTTCTTTCCAACCATGTTTTTGTTTTTCGATTCCAAACAAAATGTTCTGGGAAATCTCTATATAGACATTTCATATCTGCAGCTTTTTTATTTGTCAAATTCATCTTGAAAAATTTGGTCAGGATTGTTTTCTAGAAGTCGATATTTCTCAACAAATAAAACAAATTGACATTTTTGTCAAAGGAGACAAAATGTTGATCTGGGAGGTGAACTTGTAGTATATAAACTGTTGGATTAATCTCTACTAGATGAAATTCATACATGTGCCATAAAGCTTCGGGAGGTAAAATCCAACGACCTTCTTGGAAATTACTGATTTCATCAATATTACTTGTGTTCTCTTGATCGGCGATGCTAAAGTTCACAAGGTCATGGCCCTTAAAGGCATATTTGTATAAGTACTTAACAAGCTTCATAGTTGAACATATTTCAACATTAATGTGATAATTAAGTAACATCAAAAGGTATGGATTATGAGGAACCACCTACCTATTATCAACCTCATGTCTGCAAATTTTTGCTTTCCTTCCATCATCTCTTCGTCTATAGTACAGATAACTGTCTTCACCATGAATAGTAAAAGGAGTAAAATTCTTGGAATAATGGTTTTTGCATACACCATTTCTTATATAAGGACAATCGTTGTTCATAAAACCACAAGGACCGTGGATCATATGCTTAATGACAAGAGAATATAACCTAGAATTTTGATCAGGATTAGGTATTTCAGCAGATATGATCTGATTATAAGAATCTGGATTTAGCAACTTAAAATGTGGCTTAAGTATCACAGTAAATGAGCATGAGGGTATCCATGCTTCTGAAATTCAATAACGTAAATAAATGTGGCAACATCTCCAAAGATTTGTTTTTTGGATTAACTCATTTTTTAGAATTTCAAATTTAGCTCTGAATACTCTAGCCAATAAATCTGGTCTATCTTGTGCCTTTTCATGAAATTTAAGATTCTCTTGTATTTCTTTCCACATAGGGTTGCAATTCATAGTGAGGAAAATATCTGATTTACCATATTTTTGTATTAGAGCCATTGCATCGAGATAATGTCACTTCATGTCCCTTGGACTGCCGATAAACGAAGCTGGGAGGACGATTCGACTACCAATTTTAGAACCTTCAGTTTGACCAACGTTAATACTATCTAAAACACCTTGTAAAATTTCTGTCCGTATCTCATTTTGTTTTTTTCTATGGAAGTCAAGTCGAGATGTTTCAATCTTTATATAAGTACCAACAATGAATTGCTGAAGTAGTCTTAAGTTATGGAGGAGCATGGATTCATCATTATCTCTCATTTGAAGTCGATAGCAATAATATTCTCTAGTAGAAACCAAACCATCTTCACAGTGTCCTTCTTTAGCAGCTAGTAACAATAAAAATAAAGTTTATAAATAAAACCGTTCAATTAAATAATATTTGGAAAATGAAAAAATAAAAAAACAAACTTACCTATGTTTTCAAGAGTGAATAATTCAGATGGATCAGTAAAAGAGTGGAGAGAAACATTGGTTCCTTCTTCTAAAAAATTGGTCCTGTTTCTTTGTGGAATTAACCGCTTAATGCCACGATGCCATTCAGATCCACCATAAGGAAATAAAAGTGGATATTGAAGCGGGTCATAACACACATAGTAAGATTGAATTCTATAACTTGTACCTGAGTGAGTGTAGACTTGGATGTGAGGAGATTTATCATTTTGTTCATCATCAATTTCACTCCATATAGCAGCTACTTGTGATGCAATAGGAAGATTATAAACACGTTGATCAAGGCCAGGATAACATTTGAGAACTATTTCATAATTCTCAAGTGACGGAATATCTCTAAGACTTCGAAAGAACTTGGCACAAGGGTTATCTTAAAGAACTGACATAATCAGTCTCAATGTACTTTCATAAAGTTTATCACAATTGTCAATCCTTCTTCTTAGTTCTTCGTTAGTATCAAAGAAACAGAGTTGGATTCCAGATACCTTATTGCTTGTCGGCATTAAACTGTCAAGGAAATGATAAACTTGTCCTTGAACACGGAATATATAAACCCCCTTCTTGTTTTTTGTTAAGTCGCGATCATATCTAGCTCCATAGGAAGTAAAAGCTACATTATTATTGTATGTACGAACATTCTTCCTAAAATGTTCCGATTCTTCATCTTTGTTTAAAAATAAAGATTTTAAACTATGAGGGATTTGAGGAGCAAAAATCAAAATTTGTCCTGAAGAACAACAAAATGATGGAGGTTCAAGATAAAATCATTTTGTATAACAATTGGAACAAAACGGAGCTGTTGAGGCTTAACAGGTAAATTCTGCAAAACTGCTAACTTCGAAGAAGAGGTACGATGATTTATCCCTTGAAACATATAAAAAGAACATGATCACTTTGTGGAGTAGTCATACTAAAAATAGTTTAAATATAAGTAAAAAAATATCTTGATTAATATGATCTACACGAAAATTGATAGATTGATAATGTATTTATTGATTACAGGGTTGACGAATGAGAAGTTGTCTACTGGAAGGTTCGCTATTAACGAAAGAATCGCTATGTTGATTAGTAATTGTTTGGTGAAGCATAGGTAAAGTAGCACTTCTCTTTTTTGCAGCTCGAGTTTCTCTACGTTGTCGTAACAATTCTTGTTTTTTATCATTTGCCATTTTAGTATATTTTTGACACCTTCTAACATTTCTATCCATATTTGAATGCTTGAATGATGCAAATAACATTGACGATTTTGATGTATCGATTGATAACGTTTGTCAAAAAGATCAAAATATTTATGGTAATAATATTCGTGAAATATATACATATACATATATACACACATATATATATATTAAATATAATTTAATATATATTAAAGGAGACATGTATAAAAAAAGTATACATTACATTTATAAATTTCGGATATAATAAAAACTTGTAAGACAATACATGTAGCAAAGCGTAGATTTAATAAAGAGTTTATAATGAAGTACTAACATCTGTATATGTCAATAAATAAAAGAAAACATCTAATAAGCACAGACTTGACAAATAAGGTTAACAATACATTTAACAAAAATCTAACAAACTATATATTTAACAAACATGATTATCTAAGCATTTAACGAATTAGTAAAAAATTTGAAAATTTTGCAAAGTAATATGGGTTGAATCTAGCGCAAGATAAACAAAGGATTAAGAGATATATAAGAAAGTTAATTCATGACAATATAATGTAACTGAGTATACTAACAAAGTAAAATTGTATATGTAAGTCATGAAATACAGAAATATAAACAAGAAACTAATTATCATATCAACGAAAAGGAATATGTCATGAACAAGTATACCGGAATATTATACAATATATTTTTGTAAGATAACTAAACATACCTGAGTAGTGCAAGAATGAAGCAGGCAACAAGCAGAAAACCTAAAAAATGAAGGTTAAATGCAGTTAGAAAAATAACATCAGAAAAATTAATAATCTAATTGCAAATATGAAATGATATTTATAAAAATAAAAACCAACTAGATTATTTGATCAATTAAAAAAGTAATAATTGAATGATGCTTAAATTTGATAGTTTTTTGTTACGATTTTATATCTGTATTTATTGTCTATATTTTATCCATTTGTACTTCACATTTTCAACATAACATAGTCCTATAGCACAATATAATCACGATAATCTAATATTTGTTATCTAACTGTATCAAGATGAAAATTACAGGTTAAATAGTGTAAACAGGAAATTAGATGATAACAAATAAAATTGGCTAAAATGTAATAAACAGAAGATACAGATATGATTTTAAAATGGAAAAAAGTAATGAACAAAAGAATAACTTACTAATATCAACGACCTCTTCTTTGTTTGCTGAAATAGGAAATTTCACTTTTGCTATTTTTTCTTAAATAGGGAATCTGATGTATTTAGGTTAAAGAAGAAGAAAACTGAAAGGAGAAAGTAGGTTAGAGAAGTTAAGTTTGCACGAAGAAATTGTTTGATTCGTTAAGTGAAATATGATCTCAGTGTTAGGTTAGAGAAGAAAACTTAAATAGTAAAAAGATAAAGACGTTAATGGATCGTTTCAGAAAAAAAAAAACGATGTAACTTATTTCAATAACAAACAAACGGCTATACGACGATTGATTGATTAAGACTGAAATATTAAAATTGAATTAAAAAACAAAATAACACAACTTTTTGAGGATCTAAAATAAGGATACAAGAAAGAATCCGAAATTGTTCAGACTAAAAATAATATAAGCTAATAATAATTAATATTAAGTGTAAATATAAAAATTAATTCATTAAATAGCAAAAAATATACAGGCAATTATGATTAATTATTATATACTAATTTATATAAAATTAAATAAACAAATAAAATATGATGAACATATTGATTAATTTACATATGAGTAACTAATCAATAGATTTAAATAAAATAAAACGTAATAATTAAATTAAGCTTAGAGTTGTAGGTCAGAAAAGTTAAGGGCCATTTGGTTTCATTTATGTTTTTCTGTTGTGGTTTTTAGTTTATGTTTCTTGTTTTTAGTTTCTGTTTTTTCCTAAAAAAACAAAACTTGCTTGGTTGACAATTATAATATAAAAACTAAAAACACAAACCCGTTTGGTTGAGATTTTTAATAAAAAACTGGAAACAAAAACATGTTTGGTCTTATTATCATGTTTTTATTTTTTTGTAATTATAATATTACGTGCAATAATTATAATATAATACATTATATTTTAAAATTAATTAATTATCATTATAGCTAAAATTAAATATGTGCAAATCAAATATTATTAAAAAATTACACATTAATTGTATATAATAAACCCACCAAAAGAAACCCAAGCAATCATAATAATTTCTGAATAACTCACGCAAAAATAGGCTACTTGAAAAACACAAGAGTTCACACAAACAATATTACGTGAAGACAGGCAACAGAGTAACCCTATTACAGCATAGCATTCCTTCCACTTTGAACAAAACTACTCCAAAAGCAATAACTCATCTGTCAACCGACATATATTTTGTGTATCTACACCGATAAAAAAAACCAAGCAATTATAATAATTTCTGAATAACTCACGCACAAAAACACAACAGTTCTCCATACAAATAAAACTATTACTTGAAGAGTTGTGCTGTATTAAATGATGGGTACTACGTGAAGACAATAAGATGAAACACAAGTGTTTTTTCGACAGATATGTTAAAAATAGCTCACTTCTATAAACAAGAGGAAGACATGTGAATATGAGGTTTTGAAGAGTAGGTTATGCTGCATTAAATGATGACTGCTACATTAAATAGTGTAAAGACAAGTGTTTCTCCACGCTAAAGGTATGTTAAGATAGCTTTACGCTCTGCGCATTAAATGATGAGAAGGAAAAAGCCTGAAACGAGAACAATTTCATTAAAAAATAATTAGTATTAAATTAAATAAATAAGTTAAACATGATTAACATATTGATGAATTTAAATATGAGTAAGTGATTAATAAATTTAAATAAATTAAAACGTGATTATTAAATTAACCTTAGAGTTATAGGAATAAGTTAATTTAATCTTTTTTTTATCAACTGCAATTTATATAAAATTAATTAATGAATTAAAAAGAATTAAGTGATTGATTATTTAAATAGGAACAGATTGTAAATATATTTGTTCTTAATTTATTGTTAAAATATACCTAAACCATTGTTAAAAAATTAATTCTAATATAATAAAACATTTTTGAATATAATGAATATATTTGGTAATTATTAACAATAATTCATTCATTCAAATAATTGGGAATGAATTATAATTAATAGTTATATTAATATAACAAATAAATTATAAATAATATACATAATAATGTTATTATACATATGTAACGCAAAATAGTGAACAATAATAAAACGTTGATTAATTGTTGGCACTAATATTTCACAAAAACCAATTCTTTCATGACATTGAACTCAATAGTTCACACAAACAACATTACGTGAAGGCAAGTAGCAGAGTAATCCTATTACAACATTCCTTCCACTTTGAACAAAACTACTCCAAAAGTAATAACTCATCTATCAACTGACATACATTTTGTGTATCTACACCGATAAAAAAAAACCCAAGCAATCATAATAATTTTCGAATAACTCACACACAAATGGATTACTTGAAAAACACAACAGTTCTCAATATAAATAAAACTATTACTTGAAGAGTTGTACTGCATTAAATGATGGGTAATACGTGAAGACAATAAAGTGAAACACAAGTGCTTTTCCTACAAATACGTTAAAAATAGCTCACTTCTGTAAACAAGAGGAAGACATGTGAATATTAGGTTTTGAAGAGTAGGTTGTGCTGCATTAAATGATGGCTGCTACATTAAATAGTGTAAAGATAAGTGCTTCTCCACATTAAAGATACGTTAAGATAGCTTTATGCTCTACGCATTAAATGATGAGAAGGAAAAAGCCTGAAGCGAAAACAATTCCGTGAAAGAATAATTAATATTAAATTAAATAAACAAGTTAAACATGATTAACATATTGATGAATTTAAATATGAGTAATCGATTAATAAATTTAAATAAAATAAAACGTGATTATTAAATTAAGCTTAGAGTCACAGGAATAAGTTAATTTAATCTTTTTTTATCAACTGCAATTTATATAAAACTAATTAATGAATTAAAAAAGAATTAAGTGATTGATTATTTAAACAAGAACAGATTGTAAATATATTTGTTCTTAATTTAGTGTTAAAATATACCTAAACCATTGTTAAAAAATTAATTTTAATATAATAAAGCATTTTTGAATATAATGAATATATTCAGTAATTATTAACAATTATTCATTCATTTAAATAATTGGGAATGAATTATAATTAATAGTTATATTAATATAAAAAATAAATTTTAAATAATATACATAATAATGTTATTATACATATGTAACGCAAAATAGTGAGCAATAATGAAATGTTGATTAATTGTCAGCACTAACAACCCAGATCTTTATCATGTACGATCGTGCCATTCTAGTTCTTTATCTCCGGAGTCGCCATCGTGCATATGCACGACGACGACTCCATAATGTATAAAAATAATTTGTATAATTATTTGATCGGATAAAAAATTATTATTTAACTTTAAATAAACTTGAATATAATTAATTTTGATATAATAATTAAACACAAATCAAATTATTTAATTTATAGAAATATTATAACTTTATAAAGTTGTCGATATTAATATTTGGTCAATATGTCACTGTATTAATAAAAAGTTCTAATTATTATATATTTTATATGACTGACTATTTTTTCATCTTATTATTCCAATATACTAAAATACTTAATTATATTTTAAATCCTGTAATGAGTTATATATATATATATATATAAAATAAAAGATTGTAGTCACTCCTACACTCAGACAATAAAAAAATTAATAAATTATAATTTAAAGAGGAAATTGTTTATATAAAAATTACAATAAACACAAAATAGAGGAAAATTGTAAAAATGAATTAAATTGTAAATGTGTTTTTTAAAATTTTACAACAAATAATCTTTTTATTAAAACGGTCATTTGCAGCCCATAAGAAGTGTAAATAGATTAAAACAGGTCTTCTATTTTCTTTGTGCGCCTCTTTTCTACTCTCCTCTCGCTCAACTCTCCTTTCACAGATATCGCGGATTTTGTTGAAAGCTTCGACGAAATCTTGTAAGTTAGCTAAATTTTTTTGTTAAAAGCTTGACATTTGCGAGCATTCAAGTCATCATTTTCTTTGTTTCTCCTCTATTCCTTTAATTTTCACAGATTCTTATTTTTTAGGGTTCTAAAATTGGTCTTATTTCTTCGGCTAATTTTTGCAGGTTTTTACGCCGTCATGCCTCCGAGATCGAACAAAAGTGTTGAAGAAATTGAAGCTGAGCTTGAAATAGGTGTAAACATGGCAGCCAATTACAATGTTCCTTTTGCTATTTATTCGACGGAAGAAGGGTCGAGGTATTTGGCTCTTAAAAAAAATTCATTCTCACTCCACGATATTTCGATTTCAACCTCTTAGAACAGATAGGTTTAAAAGATAAACTGATGGCATTCTCTAATAGATGCAGTTGGGGTCAATTTGTACAGATAGATTATCCCATTTCTCCTGATCTCACATTAGAATTCTTCACATCATTGAAGTTTCAATAAAAAAACCTAAGAAATTTTGGTTCAGATGACGTGGTCAGCTTTATAGATTAGATGAGAGCTTGTTACGGGAGCTTTTTCAGTTTCCTAGGACAGAGGTAGAAGGTTGCCATCAGACCTTCTCAGCTACAACCTATTGGAAGTTTTTAACTGATTTGCCTGAGTTTGAGCCTCATAATGCATCGAATCGTTACATATTTTTTGCTGATCGATTACTGCTCCATAAATTCGTGTGTTATGCTGTCTTTGGAAAAAGTCAAAGCAACAAATGCTCAGCTAAGGAATTGACGCTATTATATTGCATAAATGAAAGGCACATACCTAACATGTTTGTTCATTTGTCCCAATCTCTGATTCAATCTGTGACAAAGAAAGGACCAACGCTAGGAATGGGCTATTTAGTTACTACTCTGGCCAACCATTTTTAGGTTGATGTTAGTGGGCTAACATTTATAAAGTGTGAGTTTTTTTATGCATCATATTTAAGGCGCGCGGAAATATTGCTACATAATAAGATGCAGCTTAAAAAACATTGGGCACGTGCTGCATATAAGTTAAGGTTCTCAGACGACGCTTCTAGTTCTGCACCTCCCATCGAGTCATACGAATCAAGCGAGGACGAAGTTGCACCAAAGGATTGGGAAAGAGTAAACACATTGTTGGTTAGCACTTCCAATAACAGACAAAAACAACTTAATGCGATGAACAAACAAATGTAATTGATAGCCCGTCAGTAGAGTGAGATGAATGAACAAATGCAATTGATAGCCCGTCAGCAGAGAAAGTTGGAGATGAAAATTCATAAGGCTTGGGAGATGCAATGACTTCATGTCCCATCTCAACCTCCATCACCTCCACCTTTTTCATCAATGCAAAAAAAATTCCTGATTTGTTGTTTTTGTTTCATGCATTTCCTTCTTTGATGTTTCTAAATTTTTCATCATTATGCATCAGTATTAATTTTGCGATGTCACATTTGGTTTGACTAGTTATGGTGTTTGTTTGTACTATATTATGTTGTATATTAGGTTAGGAGTTGTTGCCTGCAAACTGTATCATAATAGAAATAGGATTGAGCGATATACTTAAAGATTGAATTAGGCAACTCTTTTGGAAGATTGGGCCTGATTAGTATCAATTATATGCAGACGTTAATGTTAGTTCTGTTTGGTGATTATTGTGAAAAGAAAGGGAAAAATTGGAAAAAAGAAAAGAATGAGATATCGTAGCAAAAAAAAGCATATAAAAAAATAGAACAAAGAAAACAAAAAGAATGAGATGCAGGAACAACAAGAACTGGGGAATAATTACTAATATTTATTAATGTTTTCACAAATAACTCTGGCTCATTTTGCATACTTGGCACTCTATGAGTCTATGATGAACCATGAACTTTCTTTCACAAACCTGAAGGTTTTGTTCTATTATAACCCTTAGCAAAGTTCTTTTGGAAAAAGGATATATTTTGTCATATAAATTAAGATCACAAGTAGCTCAATACTTTGTGGGAGTTTTTCTTGGATTATTTGTGAAAGTCTGACTGTTTTGGACTAAATTATTAATGTTTTGCTTTAATAAAAAAGGAAAATTTTAACATATTTGGTGTAACACCCCACTCCCGCGTGACCCGAACCCGATATCATTGGTGATATCCGAGTCCGTGCCCCGCGAGGGTGGCGTA
>JAOTAX010141412.1:0-16686 GCA_025629825.1 Erythroxylum guanchezii | reverse complement strand
AGAGTTTGTGAAGTTTTTGCTTATACATATATGCTTGATGAGTAATGAGCTATAGAGATGTTTTGCTTCATATAAATGCTAAATTACGAGTTAGAAGTTGTTTATGGATGATTGGTGTTGAATATGATGAGTAAGAAACCATGAGATATGTTACACATGTTTTTAAGGTGAATTGGTTGCAAAAAGGATGTTTAAATGGGAATTGATAGTTGATGAATAGGTATATGAACATGTCTTTTTTTTTTTGGTTAATGATCAAATTTTGGATCATGCTTTGTTGGTGAAACATATTGAGACGAGATGGAGTTGAAAACGGGGAGTGAATGAAGTAGAAAATGGTGATCTTTGTACAAGTTATGTTAGGTGTTAAATCTGGAAAATTTGAAGATGGTTGGCTGGAAAATGTCCATTGATTATGCCTTAGTCTTTTAGCTATAACTTTTTCTTTAGTTATCCAAATGAGATGATTCTTGATTTGGATTAAACTAGAGACGTATAGCTACATTTGTTATGAGGAGTTCAAATTCTGTCCATAAAAGTCTTAAAATCTGACCTGAAGTTGAAAAAACTGGGTATGTTTTTGTGAATGTTTGTCGTGACGAACTCAAAGTATTTGGCTAGGATTCCTTTCGAGAAAAGTTCGTTGTGGTCAACTCTAGGTTTCGCCAAGGCGAACTTGTGAAAATTTCACGAGAATTCCTCTTTGGAGGAGTTTGCCGTAGAGAACTTTTTCTACACTAAACATTTTTCAGTATTTTGAGCATAACTTTTTCTGTAGTAATCCAAATGGAGTAATTTTTGATTTGGAGTAAACTAGAGACATAGAGATACAAATTATATACATAAATAAAATTCTGAATCGGACTCTAAGAGTTTCAAATTTTAGGTCGAAGTTGAGTATAGGGTACTGTCTTAGAATAAAAGCAGTCCAAAATAATTTGGAGTATAACTTTCACACTACTGCACCAAATTAAATGATTTTGGTGTCAATAGAATCATAAGACACAAAGGGACACTTTTCTAGAAGAGAGTATGACCCAATTACATCAGTTTCACCTTCTAATTGAACATGAAAAATAGACCAGAAAGTGTGTTTTAGGAAAATATGAAGTAATTCAATGAGAAATGAATGGCGAATTTGATGGTTTTAGTGAGGCATAAACCTAAATATAAATTATACTTAGATGAGTTTAGATATGATAATGTTTTTGTGATGAAATTGATGGAAAGATACCTGAGATTGTCATGAATATGCATTGTACATAATTCATTTCATACATGTGCATTAATGAACACTTATAATTGTGCAAATTGTGATATATGTGTATGTTATTTGTTATAGAGAAGCAACTGGAATGTCAAACTCCAAACGTTGCGGGAACTTCCAGGCATTAGCTTCGGGAGTAACTTGTGAGTAACCTAGATAGTTTCTCTCAATCATTGTCTGCTTAAATTATGTTTTGCATGATAGATGAATGTGATTTGAATTATGTTGAATTCCAGAATTATGTTGAATTCCGGACAAGAGGTCCAATGATTGTGAATTGTGAAATATATATTGAAGTGATGATTATATGTGAATGTAAAGACCTATGTGCTTTATAATATGGTTGATTGTGGTACATGCATTCCATACATGAGTGCACAATCAGATAATGATAGGTGTGACCAGAGTAGCCGCTGATTAGAGCTTAAAGCTCAACGAGTGAAAAACAGCCTTGAGCTCAAACAGTGATTAAGTGCCTAAGGCTCACTATGTATAATGGGCCCCGTATTCTTAGTTGATAAGGGATAGTTATTAATGAGCACGGTATCCAAAATAGATACGAGATAGTTCAGGCATTCAATCACAACAAAGTAACAATTGGAAAAGGGTCTCATATGTTGGGCCCTAGAAAATTTTTCTTTAAATGAGCATGATTTCAAAATAATTTTGGATTTTAGATAGATTTAATTTTTGGGAACTATAATTTTGTTAAGGTTAGTAGGATTTGTTTCTTGGATAAGTGGAAGTAAAATGTTTATGTAATAAGGATGTTTAAGGACATTTTGGGGAGATCACTTAAGCATAAAAGAGCATAAGCTTATAAGGAAGGGTAAGATGGAATTTTGGGGCTTATTAAGAGTATAAATAGAAAAAGGATGTACTGTTTTGCTTGTTAAGAGGAGAATAAACGTGAATTGAAGAGGGAGAAAAGTGAGAAAACAAAATTTAGAGAGAGAAGAGAAAGGTTTTGGTGAAAGAAGGAAAGAAGAGAAATCCACTTGTTAAGGTAGGTTAACCATCCTTTCTTTTTGGCTTTGTTAAAGGAATGGGAGGTATTGTGAAGAAGCAGTTAGAAAGGAGCAAGGGATTAAGGTAGAGAACAAAAAGGGGTTTGTGTTGGGAGAAGATGGATTAGGAGGACCCAATGGATTTTAGGGTTTCTACCCTAGATCTTAGGTTTTCTAACCTAGATGGGTTATGGGTAGGTTAGATTTGCGTTCAATTTATATTTGTTGAAATTGTATGATTTTCTTTTAAGTTAGGATTTTAATTGGAAAGTTGTTTTGTTTGGAACCTTGGTTATTGAAGGGGACCAAAGGAATCCTACCCAAGAGCAAAGGGAAAGGCAAGTTTGACTTGGTTTTCACAAGCTAACTAGGTGGGTAATGTATTAATGGTTTTTGTGTAATTGGGCAAGTTCTTGCCTATGTGTGTGTGTGTATATATATATATATATATGAAATTGCCTTGTTGTAAAAGTGGAAATGCATAATGAGATGTGCCTATTGTCGTACCTCGATAGAGGCCATAGCGTTCGGTTTTGCATGGAAAATAAAAGAAGAGGTTTAAAAATATAAAAGCATTTTGATAAAATGGTTCTGAGCATGATTACGTGCTTCTGTTTGGGCGAGAGTGGAACCATTATGTTCGTCACGTGCACGTTGACAAGAGCCTTCTCTCGGTTGCTCGTTTGTGGCATATGAGCTCCGAAATGGACTCATTCTGTTTATGGGGTAAATTTTGGTTTCCCCATTCTGTTTCATGCAAACCTCAAGCCATTTGTTGTGCATTGCATAATTGAACTGTTCATTATGAAGCATACTGGGTGTTATATGGTATGAGTTGTTTTATGTATTGAGGTAAATGTGATGAATGTGTAAATTGCTTGAATAAAGTATGAGTACTAGATTTGCTGGACATATATACATACATATGCTTGAATTTGAGCTAATTACTGATGGCTATAAATATATTAGCTACTGAGCTGTGTAGCTCACCCCATTCCTTCCCTCCTTAGGTGCAAATCGAGAAGATCAGTGATCCTGGCAAGGCTTCAGAAACTTCAAGATATTAAAACATTTGTAATTAAGTTAGTTCAACCCCTATTGGCTAGTTTTTGGCATATCAAACACGAGTATCTTTTGTGTTTTGTATTAAGTTTGATGTGTAAGTAAAGTTTGTTTAGACCTTGACTTTGTTTGAGAATGAGAAGTTTGTTTATGTATGATTATGTTGTTTTTAAGTTTGAGTTTGATGAATGTCTGTTTCATCTTAGTTTGACCTCTACTTCGTCTTAGTTTGACCTCTGCTTCGTCTTAGTTTGACCTTCGTTTCGTTTTAGTTTTGTTTCGTCTCATTTCTGCTTCGTCTTAGTTTTGGTTCGTCTCATTTTTGTGTCGTCTTAGTTTTGTTTCGTCTTATTTCTGCTTCGTCTCATTTATGCTTTGTCTTAGTTTTGATTCGTCCCATTTCTGGTTCGTCTCATTTTTGCTTCATCTTAGTTTTGTTTCGTCTCATTTCTGCTTCGTCTTAGTTTTGTTTAGTCTCATTTCTGTTTCGTCTCATTTTTGCTTCGTCTTAGTTTTGTTTCGTCTCATTTCCGCTCTGTCTTAGTTTTGTTTCGTCTCATTTCTGCTTCGTCTTAGTTTTGTTTTGTCTCATTTCTGCTTTATCTTAGTTTTGCTTCGTCTCATTTCTACTTCGTCTTAGTTTTGCTTCGTCTCATTTCTGCTTCGTCTTAGTTTTGTTTCGTCTCATTTCTGCTTCGTCTCATTTCTGCTTCGTCTTAGTTTTGCTTCATCTCATTTCCGCTTCGTCTTAGTTTTGCTTCGTCTCATTTCCGCTTCATGACTATTTCGTCCGACCTTCGATTGAGGCGATTCTTGACGCATTAGATTCCTAACCTGTTTTCCACCCTTCTCTAATGAGTGATAGCCTTTGATATTGATTTTTCAAGGATTGATAAAAAGGAAGTGAGGGTTCATAGGAATGACCCTACAAGGAGACCCGCTTATGTTTTTTGGCTCCGAATAGTTAGGCTCAGGGAATGAGGTCCAAAATCTTAGGCTTCAGAAACGGGGCCCAACTTCTTGTGGTATCAGAGCTTAGGCTTTTTTCCTAGGCATAGAATGCATTATGGGATAAATTGTATATTATGTGATTATTTGTTACATTGCGAAGTGACTGACTGCATTAAGTGGCATGCATATCATACATACAGGTAGCAAATAAGAATGAAATGTAGCTAACCCCTAGTGTTTATATTTGAAGGAGTAAGATGCCACCTTGTAGAAGGAAACGAGGAGTTCTACAAGGATCAGTCGCACCTAGCTCTCTGACTAGATAGGAGAGTACTGATGAGTCGACAGCCCCAGGGAATGATGAGGCTTTTGTAAGGCATGGTAGTGAGCCCTTTCAGTCCCCAACCTTAGAATCGTCTGCTCCGTAAAAGCAAGTGCCTTCATTAGATCCGAGGATGTTTCAAGCTTTTACTCAGGCATTTGTCCAGGCCATGGGTCAGATGCCACAGACTCCTACTCCAACCCCAGCTAAGAGAGGGAATCAGTTTGATAAGTTGAGGAAGTATGGGGTAGTAGACTTCTATGGGACAACGGATTCAGAAGAAGTTGAGACTTGGTTGACAAAAACCGAGAGGATACTAGATCAGATGGAGTGTGAGGATGATGAGAAGGTGGTGTATGTTGCTAGTTTGCTTCAAGGAGATGCTCTATATTGGTGGGAGAGTGTGCCAGGGAGCCAGATAAGACCTTCAGTGTTGGCATGGAAGGACTTCTTAGTAGTGTATAAGAAGAAGTGCCTGTCTGAGGTGTATATTCAGCAGAAGCAGAGGGAGGGAGTTTCTGAGTCTCACCTAGAGGGAGGTGACGGTGAGTGAGTATAAGCACCAGTTTACATGGCTATCCCGGTATGCAACTGAGATGATGATGAGTGAGGCAGCTAAGTATTGTAGGTTTGAATCGGGTTTGCATCTAGCCATCAGAGAGAAAGTAGTGGTGCAGAACTTTTGTGATTTTCAACAACTGGTTGAAGCGACACTGAGGGTTGAAAACATAGAGAATATAAAGAGTGCTGTGAACAAGAAGAGAAAGGGGAGAGAGCAGTCCAAGTGGGGAGATAATACTAGTACTCCTATGTCAGAGAGGAGTGCCAGGAGCTTCCCTATGCAGTCCGAGGAGAGGAGCAGTGGTGCAAGTAGGTCCAGACAGATGAGGACTCCTAGTTATTCTCACCAAGCCTCTACGGTAGGAGGCAACAAAAGGGGAGAAGGGGACATGTCATTCATCCCTAAGTGTGATCATTGTGGCAAGTTTCATAGGGGAGAGTGTTATAGATTGACCGGAGCTTGTTTCAAATGTGGAAAGAAGGGGCACATAACCAGAAAGTGTCCTCAGTATGCAAAACAGGAGAGAAGTCAAATGCAAGTTTCCAAGAGATCCGAAGCTGTGGGGCACAAGACGGTAACAGAAGCGGGCAGTTCTGATGCAATTAAGAGGGTGAACCCTCAAGGAATATCAAGGGGGCAAACAGCAGCTAGGGTGTTTGTAATGACACGAGAAGATGCAGAAACCACTCTAAAAGTTGTGACTGGTACAGTTAAATTATTTGACACTGATATTGTTGTTTTGAATGATCTGAGTTCTACTCATTTATTTGTGTCATCAAGTAGAACAGTGTATGGTAGAAATATGAGCCCGTTGGATACTCCATTACTGGTTAGTACTCCAATCGGTCAGTATATTATTATCAGTCAAATGTATAGAGAGTGTGAGATAAGTATTAGTGGAGAACTCTTAGTGGTAGACTTAATATCATTGAAAATGGGAGGCTTGGATGTAATTCTGGGTATGGACACGTTAGAGAAGTTCAATGCCAATCTAGTTTGTAAACAAAAGACAGTGGAGTTTGAATTGGACAACGGCAGAAGAGCGGTGTTTGCAGGGGACAGAAAAGCAAGCCCACCTAGAATGGTTTCAACTCTGACAATAGAGAAGATGATGAGGAAAGGATGTGAGGCATTTTTGGCCTATGTGGTAGACACAAGGGTAGATAGGGGGAAGCTAGAAGATATTCTTGTGGTCATGGAGTTCCCGGATCTTTTTTTCGAGGAATTACCAGGACTATCGCCACCTAGGGAAATTGAATTTCCCATTGAGCTTCTTTTAGGTACTACACCGATTTCAATTCCGCCTTACCGAATGGCTCCAGCGGAATTGAAGGAGCTTAAGGAGCAATTGAAGGATTTGTTGGAGAAAGGATACATAAGGCCGAGCTATTTGCCTTGGTGAGCTCCGGTCTTTTTCGTGAAGAAGAAAGATGGATCGTTGATGATGTGTGTGGATTATAGGAAGCTTAACTATGTCACTGTCAAGAACAGATATCCGCTTCCACGCATAGATGATTTGTTTAATCAATTGCAAGGCGCAAAAGTCTTCTCCAAGATAGACTTGAGATCGGGTTACCACCAGTTGAGGATAAAGGAGTCTGATGTGCCAAAGACTGCTTTCAGAACACAGTATGGGCATTTTGAGTTTTTAGTTATGCCCTTCAAAATGACGAATGCCCCTACAGCCTTTATAGATTTAATGAATAGAGTCTTTAAACCTTTCTTGGACCAATTTATCATTGTCTTCATTGATGATATCTTGGTTTATTCTAAGAGTGATAAGGAGCATGAAGAGCATTTGAGGATTGCCTTGGAGACAATGAGGAAGAATGCGCTGTATGCCAATTTCAACAAATGTGAATTTTGGCTAAGGGAAGTAGCATTCCTTGGACACTTAATCTCAGAACAAGGAGTGCATGTGGATCTGAGGAAAATAGAAGTCGTGGTTAAATAGGAAGCACCTAAGAATATAGCAGAAGTGAGGAGTTTCTTGGGTATAGCTGGGTATTACAGGAGGTTTGTGGAGGGCTTTTCCATAATAGCAGCTCCACTTACCAAATTGACAAGGAAGAATCAGAAGTTTGCATGGATGAAAGAGTGTTATAATAGTTTTGAGGAATTGAAGAATAGGCTCACAAGTGCACCGATTTTGACTTTGCTTTCAGGTAGTGACGGATATGTAGTCTATAGTGATGCCTCAAGGAAGGGATTGGGCTGTGTATTGATGCAAGAAGATAAGGTGATTACGTAGGCTTCTAGGCAATTAAAGCCTTATGAGATGAATTATCCTACGTATGATTTGGAGTTAGCTACTATAATCTTTGCATTGAAAATATAGAGACATTACTTGTATGGAGTTACCACTAGGGTGTTTACAGACCACAAAAGTCTTAAGTATTTGATGAGCAAGAAAGAGTTGAATCTGAGACAGAGAAGATGGTTGGAACTACTGAAAGATTATGATTTGATGATAGACTACCACCTAGGAAAAGCTAATGTAGTAACGGATGCACTGAGTAGAAAATCGACTATGGCACATATGAAGACAATATACATTCCTTTGTTGAAGGAATTATCCAAACTTCAGGTGACATTAAGGCAAGCTGAATCTAGGTGTATATTAGGTAACTTTAGCGTAAGGCCAGCGTTAAATGAGAAGATTAAAGAAATGCAGGCTTAGGATGAGCATTTGAGCAGACTCAAAGAGGAGATTAAAAAAGGTAAACCTTCAGAAATAGAGATAAGAGAGGACGGACTGATGGTGGTAGGTAACAGATTGTGTGTCCCAGACATGGTAGAGTTGAAAGATGAAATCTTTAATGAGGCACACAATGCTCCCTGTGCAATGCACCCGGGGAGTACGAGAATGTCTAGAGATTTAAAAGAGCACTTTTGGTGGAAAGGAATGAAGAAGGATATTGCAGAGTATGTTAGTAGATGCTTAGTGTGTCAGCAAGTAAAGGTTGAGCACCAGGCACCTTCAGGCAAGCTTAAGCCTTTATCTATTCCGGAATGGAAGTGGGAAAATATTACGATGGATTTCTTGATGGGATTGCCAAGAACTAATATGAAGCACGATGCAATATAGGTGATTGTGGATAGGCTAACCAAGTCAGCACATTTCTTGCCAATTAAGTAGACAGATTCTTTGAATGCTTTGGCCAAGAAATATGTAGATGAAATATTCAGACTATATGGGATTCCGAGTTCTATAGTTTCTGATAGAGATCCGAGGTTCACCTCTAGGTTTTGGGAAAGTTTACAGGGGGCCTTAGGAACTAAGTTGCACTTTAGTACCGCTTTTCATCCATAAATTGATGGTCAATCAGAAAGGACAATACAGACACTGGAGGCAATTGTTAAGAGCTTTTGTTATGGACTTTAAAGGTTCATGGGATGATCATTTAACTTTAATCGAGTTTGTTTATAATAATTCCTATCACCCAAGAATTCAGATGGCTCCTTATGAAGCTTTATATGGTAGGAGGTGCAAAACTCCTATTTGTTGGGATGAGGAAGGTGAAAGGAAACTTATCGGGCCTGAGTTAGTGCAAGTCACAGCGGATAAGATTAAATTGGGGAAGTAAAGAATTAAAGCAACTCAAAACATAATGAAGAGTTATGCGGACACCCATAGAAAGGATATGGAATTTAAAGTTGGAGACAAAGTGTTTCTTAGAGCTTCTCCATGGAAAGGAGTTTTGAGATTTGGTAAGAAGGGCAAACTTAGTCCAAGATACATAGGCCCTTATGAGATCACCAAGAAGATTAGGTCTTTAGCTTATAAGTTAGCTTTGCCACCGGAGTTATCTAAGATTCACAATGTCTTTCATGTATCAATGCTGAGGAAGTACCGGTTGGATCCTTCCCACATAGTTCAACCTTCAGAGGTTCAGTTAAGGGAGGATTTGACTTATGAGGAGCAACCCGTGGAGATCCTAGACTCAAAGGAAAAGGTTTTGAGGAACAAGACTGTAATGCTAGTTAAAGTTCTGTGGAGAAACCATTCTACGGAAGAGGCTATGTGGGAACCCTTGGAGGACATGAAGGATAAGTATCCACACCTTTTCAATGACTCAGGTAAGAATTTCGAGGACGAAATTCCATAAGGGGGAGAATTGTTAGACCCTGGAAAATTTTTCTTTAAGTGAGCATGATTTCAAAATAATTTTGGATTTTAGATAGATTTAATTTTTGGGAACTATAATTTTGTCAAGGTTAGTAAGATTTTTTGCTTGGATAAGTGAAAGTAAAGTGTTGATGTAATAAGAATGTTCAAGGACATTTTGGGGAGATCACTTAAGCATAAAAGAGCATAAGCTTATAAGAAAGGGTAAGATAGACTTTTTGGGCTTATTAAGAGTAGAAATAGAAAAAGGATGTATTGTTTTTCTTGTTAAGATGAGAATAAACGTGAATTGAAGAGAGAGAAAAGTGAGAAAACAAAATTTAGAGAGAGAAGAGAGGTTTTGGTGAAAGAAGGAAAGAAGAGAAATCCACTTGTTATGGTAGGTTAACCATCCTTTTTTTTTTTTTTTTGCTCTATTAAAGGAATGGGAGGTGTTGTAAAGAAACAGTTAGAAAGGAAAAGGGATTAAGGTAGAGAACAAAAAGGGGTTTGTGTTGGGAGAAGATGGATTAGGAGGACCCAATGGATTTTAGGGTTTCTACCTTAGATCTTAGGTTTTCTAACCTAGATGGGTTATAGGTAGGTTAGATTTGCGTTCAATTTGTATTTGTTGAAATTGTATGATTTTCTTTTAAGTTAGGATTTTAATTGAAATGTTGTTTTGTTTGGAACCTTGGTTATTGTAGGGGACCAAGGGAATCCTACCCAAGAGCAAAGGGAAAGGCAAGCTTGACTTGGTTTTCGCAAGCTAACTAGGTGGGTAATGTATTTATGGTTTTTGTGTAATTGGACGAGAGTGGAACCATTCTGTTCATCACATACACATTGACAATAGCCTTCTCCCAGCTACCCGCTTATGGCATATGAGCTCTGAAATGGACTCATTCTGTTCATGGGGTAAACTTCGGTTTTCTCATTCTGTTTCATGGAACCCTTGCGCCATTTGTTGTGCATTGCATAATTGAACTGTTCAGTATGAAGCATACTAGGTGTTATATGATATGAGTTGTTTTACGTATTGAGGTAAATGTGATGAATGTGTAAATTGCTTGAATAAAGTATGAGTACTAGATTTGCTGGACATATATACATACATATGCTTGAATTTGAGCTAATTACTGATGGCTATAAATTTATTAGCCACTGAGCTGTGTAGCTGACCCCATTCCTTCCCTCCTCAGGTGTAAATCGAGAAGATCAGTGATCTTTGCAAGGCTTCAAAAACTTCAAGATATTAGAACATTTGTAATTAAGTTAGTTCAACCCCTATTGGCTAGTTTTTGGCATATCAAACACGAGCATCTTTTGTGTTTTGTATTAAGTTTGATGTGTAAGTAAAATTTGTTCAAACCTTGACTTTTTTTGGGAATGAGAAGTTTGTTTATGTATCATTATATTGTTTTAAAGGTTGAGTTTGATGAATGTCTGTTTCGTCTTAGTTTGACCTCCGCTTCGTCTTAGTTTGACTTCCACTTCGTCTTAGTTTGGCCTCCATTTTGTCTGAGTTTTGTTTCGTCTCATTTCTGCTTCGTCTTAGTTTTGGTTCACCTCATTTCCATTTCGTTTTAGTTTTGTTTCGTCTCATTTATGCTTCCTCTTATTTCTGCTTCGTCTCATTTCTGCTTTGTCTTAGTTTTGTTTCATCTCATTTCTACTTCGTCTTTGTTTTGTTTCGTCTCATTTTTGTTTCATCTCATTTTTGCTTCCTCTTAGTTTTGTTTCGTCTCATTTTTGTTTCGTCTCACTTCTACTTCGTCTCATTTCTGCTTCATCTTAGTTTTGTTTCATCTCATTTCTTTTTCGTCTCATTTCTGCTTCGTCTTGGCTTTGTTTCGTCTCATTTCTGTTTCAACTTAGTTTTGTTTCGTCTCATTTTCGCTTCTTCTTAGTTTTGCTTCGTCTCATTTCCACTTCGTCTTTGTTTTGTTCGTCTCATTTCTGCTTCGTCTTAGTTTTGCTTCATCTCATTTCCGCTTCGTCTTAGTTTTGCTTCGTCTCATTTCCGCTTCGTCTTAGTTTTGTTTCGTCTTATTTCTACTTTGTCTCATTTCTTCTTTATCTTAGTTTTGCTTCGTCTCATTTCTGCTTTGTCTTAGTTTTGCGTCATCTCATTTCTACTTCGTCTTAGTTTTGCTTCGTCTCATATCTACTTCGTCTTAATTTTGCTTTGTCTCATTTCTGCTTTGTCTTAGTTTTGCTTCGTCTCATTTCTACTTCGTCTTCGTCTTAGTTTTGCTTCGTCTCATTTCTACTTTGTCTTCGTCTTAGTTTTGTTTTGTCTCATTTCTACTTCATCTTCATCTTAATTCTGCTTCGTCTTTGTTTTGTTTTGTCTCATTTCTGCTTCGTCTCTGTTTTGTTTCGTCTTAGTTTTTATGCACTGTTCATTTTATCTTTTCTGTTCCATTTATTGATCCTTTTAGAGGCCGAATCTCACTTAGAGTTCCTCTTAAAAGTTGTAGATCTCAATGTCCTCTTTCAAATTGTCGAAACACGAAATCAATCCGACCTCTGTAATAAAAAAATTGTGGTAATTGCACCAAGACAAGTACGATATGAGTCAAGTCCTAAACATGGTAGATTCTTTGACCATGACTATTTCGTCCGACCTCCAATTAAGGCGACTCTTGACGCATTGGATTCCTAACCCGTTTTCCACCCTTCTCTAATGAGTGATAGCCTTTGATATTGATTTTTCAAGGGTTGATAAAAAGGAAGTGAGGGTTCATAGGAATGACCCTATAAGGAGACCCGCTTATGCTTTTTGGCTCTGGATAGTTGGGCTCGGGGAACGAGGTACAAAATCTTGGGCTTCGAGATCGGGGCGCAACATCATGAGCCTTTCATATGTATTTTGTTTGATCGATTGAAAAGCGAAAATTTCATATGCTTAAGTGAAAATGTGATACCTATGTAAAGTGTAGTATGTGATTATATGTTATGTGAAATGAAGTGTTGCATGAATTGAGTGAACCATCGATGATAGTTACCTCATTGAGTTTGCAAAACTCACTAAAATTGCAACGTTGTCTTTTCAAAACTAAGAGACGACTCTAGCTACTGAAGAGGCTCTACCAGCTGTGTAAATTGTGAGTGGAAGTCATGGCTTAAAGGTCAGTTAGCTAGGATTTTTGGACAGATTAGTCAGATTGTACATATTTTCCTCATTCAAGTAGTACTATTATATTAGGTTTTTGATGATGTACATATGGAAAATGTTGAAAGACAATGTAGACTTTTTATTTTGTGAAATGAAATAAGGAAAAAGTTGGTTTTAAAATATTGTGATTTTCTTATGATGCTTTATAAGTGAATTATGATACCATGTCATATGAAGTGAACGTAGTGATCGATCGTAGCGACGCCCTTATCGTAGGATATGTACCGGAATGACCTCCGGGCGTCTCAGTACGTACCTTGCGGTATGGGGACACTACATTTAGGTGGTATCAGAGTATGGTTGGCATCTGTTGGGACAAATAGAGATGTTAAGCATAAACTATTGTGAGAAATGCAGACAATGATTGAAGTTGTTATTTGTTATAGGTCATCCGCCCTAGGTGATCAGATTGATCAACCAGCTGACCAAGGATCGATAGGAGCCAGTGGAGAGTCCTCGGTACCTCGATTTGAGGAGATACTTCTAAGAGTTTTCGAGAGAAGGGAGAGGAGGTATGATAGGCTGCGGAAGCAAGGATCTTGGACTTCTATGGCAGCACAGACCCTGCTGAGGCCGAGAGATGGTTAGAGAGGATAGAGAGGGTATTTGATCAGATGGACTGCAAGCCAGATGAGAGGTTTGATTACGTAGTGTCATTACTGTGGGGCCCAGCGTATCAGTGGTGGAAGACTGTTCCAAGCAATACCACCAGGCCTTGCCAGTTGAAGTGGGAAGACTTTCTGAGGGTCTTCAGAGATAATTATATACCCAAGATCTACTTAGACAAGAAGATGAAGGAGTTTTTAGAGTTGAAGCAGGGTAGGATGTTAGTGGTGGATTATGAGATCTGATTTAATGAGTTGATAGGTTATGCTACTACTCTAATTCCGACAGAAGAAGACAAGTGCAGGAGGTTTGAGATGGCCTAAATATGGAGATCAAGACAAGGTTGGCCATCTCCAACCTAAGCAGTTTCACTGAGCTGAGAGCTGCTTAGATCAGGATTGAGCAGTTACTGAAAGAGAGCCAAACAGAGACTGGGCAAGGATCTAGAGGGAAGAAGCCTAGTGAGAGTCAAGGCAGTTCTGGTAGGAGCTTTAGTAAGCGCCAGAACAGAGCCTTCAGATCATCAGGTGGATCCAGGCAGTCAGGATCAGGACAGCGAGGTAGGTTTTCACAGACTGAAAGTGGGAGAGGCTTAGCTCAGAATCAGTATCCAGTTTGTGAGCATTGTGAGAGGAGCCATGGTGGTGAGTGTTGCAGACTGACTGGAGCTTGCCTCAAATGCGGCTCCATAGACCACCAAATTAGAGATTGCCCTACTATTTTGGGAGCTTAATCTGGTGTGAGTGGGCGATCTGGGAGTGATACTACGGTCCAATAGAGTAGAGATAGTGGATCTAGACATAGAGGCCGAGGTAGAGGCAGAGTGAGAGCTGGGAGTTCTTCCATAAGGACTGAGGGGCGGGGTAGCTGACCACAGTCCCAGACCAGGGTCTATGCTATGACTAAGCAGGAGGCTCAGGACTCACCAGACGTAGTGGTAGGTGCGCTTCTCATTTATGATTTTGAGGCATTTGCACTGCTAGATCCAAGATCTACACACTCCTTTATCGCACCACATTTGGCATATAGACTGCATTGTGATAGAGAGTTGCTACAGTATGGATTAGAGGTGAGTATGCCAATAAGCAATACTACAGTTATAGGAGAGGTTTGCAAGGGATGCTTGATTCGGATTGATCAAGCAATATTGGAGGCAAACCTTATTATACTACAACTGAGGGAGATAGAAGTTATCCTAGGCATAGATTGGCTCACTGCTCATAGGGCTATCATGAACTGCTACACCAAGGAGGTAGTACTGGAATCTCCTAGTCAGCCGAGGGTAGTTTTCAAAGGAGTTAGCCAGGCAGTGCCAGCCAGAATGATATCATTTATGAGTGCACTGAGATTGATGCAGGGTGGATGTGAGGCTTATCTGGCCCACATCATTGATACCAGGGCTAAGCAGAGTGTACAAGACATTCCAGTGGTTAGAGAGTTCCTGGATGTGTTTTCCGATGAGCTACTTGGTTTACCACCAGATCGGGAAACAGAGTTCATAATTGATTTAGTTCCAGGTATTGCTCCTATATCTATTCCTCCATATAGGATGGCACCTGTGGAGCTGAAGGAGTTGAAGTATCAACTTTAGGAGTTGTTGGAAAAGGGCTTTATAAGGCCCAATGTTTCACCTTGGGGAGCTCCAGTGTTGTTTGTGAAGAAGAAGGATGCGACTTTGAGGTTGCGCATCAATTATAGGTAGTTGAATTGGATGACAGTGAAGAATAAGTACCTACTGCCTAGAATCGATGATTTACTTAATCAGTTGCAGGGAGCTCTGGTGTTTACTAAGCTGGACTTGAGGTCAGGGTACTATCAGTTGAAGATAGCTGAGGCTGATGTACCAAAGAGTGCATTCTAAAGCAGGATAGGGCCTTGATTGCTACATTGAAACTTAGGCCGATGTTATATGATAGGATCAGAAGAGTACAGAAGAAAGATCTAGATATGGTGAAGCTTATAGAGAAAGTGGAGATGAATCTGAATTTCGAGTTTGAGTTGAGGGATGGGACATTATGGTTGAGACAGAGGCTGTGTATGCCTAATGTGGATGATTTGAGGAAGGAGATTCTCGAGGAAGCTCATATGGCTGCCTATGCTATGCATCCTGGTACTACCAAGATATAAAACACACTGAAGCAGCATTTCTGATGGCCTGGAATGAAGAAGCAAGTGGCAGAGTATGTATCTAGGTGTATGACTTGCTAGCAAGTGAAAGCTGAGCACCAGGCTCTAGTAGGGAAGCTCCATTCATTACCTATTCCGGAGTAGAAATGGGAACAGATCACTATAGACTTCATTATGGGACTGCCCAAGACTCCGAGACAGTATGATGCCATATGAGTCATAGTGGACCGGTTAACTAAATCGGCCCACTTCTTACCAGTGAGAGAGAATAACTCACTTGATCAGTTGGCTCGGAGATATGTAGATGAGGTGGTGAGACTATATAGGGTTCCAGTGTCCATAGTATCAAACAGGGATCTCAGATTTACTTCGAGATTTTGGAGGAGTTTGTAGTCTGCGATGGGGACTAAGCTGAACTTCAGTACAGCATTTCATCTTCAAAATGATGGACAAAGTGAGAAGACAATCAAGACTGTTGAGGATATACTTAGAACTTGTGTATTGGAGTTTAGAGGAGCTTGAGATCAATATATGCCATTGATAGAGTTTTCCTATAACAATCATTATCAAAGTAGTATCGGAATGGCACCGTATAAGGCACTATATGGTAGAAAATTTCGGTCGCCATAGTATTGGGATGAAGAGGGCTTGAGAATGGTGGAAGGCCCAGAGTTGATACAGGACACAGTGGATAAGGTAAAGCTGATCCGAAGCTGAATCAAAATGGCCCAGGATAGGCAGAAGAGTTATGTGGATCAACATCGACGTGATATGGAATACAGTATGGGAGACAGAGTATTCTTGAGAGTTTCACCCTAGAGGGGAGTTTTGAGATTAGGTACAAAGGGCAAGTTGAGCCCTAGGTATATTGGTCCTTATGAGATTATTGAGAGGATTAGACCTTTGGCCTATAAGTTGGCTTTACCGAATGAGATATCTCAGTTGCATAATGTGTTTCATGTGAGTATGCTCCGAAGATACCGGTCGGATCCAACACATGTGATATCGGCCCAGGAGATTGAGGTTGCTAGTAACTTAAGCTATGTTAAGGAGCCTGTCAAGAATGTGGGGTCGCAGATCAAGCAGTTAAGGAACAGGGTTATTCCATTGGTGAAAGTCCTTTGGAGGAACCACTCAACTGAGAAAGCAACTTGGGAGACAAAGGAGCATATGAGGAGGCAATATCCCCACCTGTTCAAGCAAGCAGGTAAGAATTTTGAGGACGAAATTTCTTTTAAGAAGGGGAGAGTTGTAATATCTCATTATCTGTAAGAAGGTTTAAATAGTAAATATGAGTGCTCAATGAGAGATAAGAAATGTTTTTTCAGGTTCATGCACAATATGACATGCTCATACTCGTGAATAGTAAAACTTTGCACATGAATATGTCTATACATTTATTCATTGACATTCCGAGTATAATTGTTTCTAAATGTGATTTCTATTGAGAATTGTGGTTTTTATGTGTTGAAAATGGATTCAGAGAGTGTAAT
>JAOTAX010141387.1:0-16692 GCA_025629825.1 Erythroxylum guanchezii | reverse complement strand
TTAATTTCACTCGTTCTTTGGCATTTGAATAGAATCAATTATTCCATTCTCTGTGGATCGACCCCATTACCACTGTGCGCAATTTATTTTCGTTTGGTGTTTAGGATTTATTTTTGGTGGATTCGACACCCATCACTTAGTTTGTATCGTCTTAGTTTTAGATCATTTTAGTTTTGGATCGTCTTAGTTTTGTATCATCTTAGTTTTGGATCGTCTTAGTTTGCATCGTCTTATTTTTGCATCGTCTTAGTTTGTATCATCTTAGTTTTGGATCATCTTAGTTTGTATCGTCTTAGTTTTGGATCGTCTTAGTTTTGCATCATCTTAGTTTGTATCGTCTTAGTTTTGGATCGTCTTAGTTTGTATCGTCTTAGTTTTGGATCGTCTTAGTTTTGGATCATCTTAATTTGTATCGTCTTAGCTTGTATCGTCTTAGTTTTAAATAGTCTTAGTTTTGCACCGTCTTAGTTTGGAACGTCTTAGTTTTGCACCGTCTTAGTTTGGATCGTCTTCGTTTTGTTCCATTTTTGATAGAATTGGTCTTCTTGGTCTTCACGAAAGTTGTATATCTAGAAGTATTCTTTCAAACCGTCTAAAAATGAAGTCAATCTGACACATTTAGTGAGAGTTATGGCAATTGCACCAAGGCATGTACAATATGAGTAAAAACATGAACATGTTAGATTTGTTTGGCCATAACTTTTTCTCTAGACACCCAAATAACTTGATTCTTGAACCATTGAACTCGTAAGACATTGCTATTCATCTCCCAAGAATCTTAGCCATCTTTAATGAAGGAAGATAGATTGAGTGAAAAACTTGGGACAGGTATAGTGTGTATATTCTTAAATATATGAACTGGTGTTATTCCTCTAAACATACTTCAGTATTTTGATGATTTCTGGATCGGTAGAGCTCCAAATGAGATGATTTCTAATTTTTTCTAAACTAGAGACATGGAGCTACAAATGGTATGAGAAATTGGAATCTAATTCAGTCTCTAAGATGTTTAAATTTCAAATGGAAGTTGTGCATAGGATATTATGATGGACAAGAGCAGTCCAAAATTTTTTGAAGTATATCTTTTAAATCACTGAACCAAATTGAATGATTTTGGAGGCATTAGAAACTTAAGACAATGGGGGGACATTTTCTGGAAGAAAGTGTTATGGTAGAATGTTTAAGGGTACTGTTGGCAAGACACTTAAGTATAAAAGGCATAAGGCATAATTAGATGGGCAAATGGGACAATTCTCAATCATTAAGGGCATAATTGGAAGAAGAAGTTTTGTCTTGCTTATAAATGAAGAAGAAAAACATGAATGGAAGGATAAGCAGTAGAGAATACCGAAAATGAGTAAGAAAGAGAAAAGAAGAGAAACAAGCTAGGGTTTCAATCGTGTTAGCCTTTAAGAGAGATTTTGAGGTTTGTTCAATAAGAGAAAAGGTAAAGGAAGAGAAGAGCTTTTTTTTGAGCTAAAGATCCCTTCATTTGATGAAGAATGAAGGGAATCAAGAGAATCCTACCCAAGAGCAAGGAAAAAGACAACCTTGGCTTGGATCTTAGCAAGGAAATGAGGTAGGTAATTTATTTATGGTTATTGTGTAATGGGCAAAATGCCTTGTGTGTGTATTGTGTGTTAAAATGACTTGCTTGAAATTTTATGATGTGGAAAATGCATTATGATGTATTTTATGTTATGTTATGCATTGAAAGATGTATGAGATTTTGATAAAAATTGAATTGTGAGCATGACTATGCTATGCCTTGTATTATGGCATTTTGATTAAATTGAAAGAAGAAAAATCATGAGAATATGAACTTGTGATTGATTGAATTGAGCATGAGATTTGATTGTGTTTGGGCGAAAGAGGAATCGTTTCGTAGTCACGTGCACGTCGACGTAAAGCCTTCTCCCGGCTGCCCGCTTATGGCCCACGAGATTCGAAAATTAGACTCGTCTTGTTCATGGAGTAAACTTCGGTTTCTCTGTTTTGTTCACGGAACCCTCAAGCCAAATTATGTGTGCATTTGCATTTTGATGACATTTTGTATGTTATGCCTAGATGTGAATTTTATCCAATATGTTCTATGGGATGATGTATTGAATTATGAGATGTGTACTGACATTGTGAATGTTGAGATTTATTGTTAGTCTATATGGATATTTGTATATGTTAGACTATGCTATGTCTCGTATCATGGCATTTTGATTAAATGGAAAGAAGAAAAATCATGAGAATATGAACTTGTGATTGATTGAATTGAGCATGAGATTTGATTGTGTTTGGCCGAGAGAGGAATTGTTTCGTAGTCACGTGCACATCGACGTAATGCCTTCTCCCGACTGCCCGCTTGTGGCCCACGAGATCTAAAAAATGGACTCGTCTTTTTCACAAAGTAAACTTCGGGTTTTTTGTTTTATTCACGGAACCCTTGAGCCAAATTGTGTGTGCATTTTCATTTTGATGACATTTTGTGTGTTATGCCTAGATGTGAATTTTATCCAATATGTTCCATGGGATGATGTATTGAATTATGAGATGTGTACTGATATTGTGAATGTTGAGATTTATTGTTAGTCTATATGGATACTTGTATATGTTTGATTGTGTGACTCATTGCCAATGGCTATAAATATATTAGCCACTGAGCTGTGTAGCTCACCCCCCACTTCCCTCCTCAAGTGCAGAAAGAGAAGATTAGTGACCCTTGCAAGGCATTAGAACTCCAAGATAGTTAAAGACTTTTGTAATTAAGTTAGTTCAAGAACTTTTTATATTTTAGAATCATCTTAAGCATAAGCATTCAATTGTATCATGTGTAGTTTGTATTTTGTATTTTATATTTGTATTGTAAACATATTATGAAAGCAAACATTGTGTTCCGTAATGGGCCCAAGTGATTACCAAAACTCTGATGTGTCCCATAATGTTTGCATCTTTGTGACTAAAATGATTTTAAATAAATAGGGCCGATTTGATTATCGATTTTTCGCATAATCTTTAATGAGATTGTTTCAGTTTATGGCTCCGAATGTTGGGCTTCGAAAGTGGGGTCCAACATGTAAGCACTTAAGGCATTCAAGAAACTTTAATAACAATCAGCTTATTGAGTTAAATCTTGAAATTGAATGGACTTGCAGAAGGAAAAACACCCAAAGAAGAAAAGAGATGGTAAACAATAATCAAATTCTAGACCTTCATGGGGAACAAGTTATGGGAAACAAAAAATTACATGAAGGAAATCAAACTGAACCGGTTGTTGTTAATCCTGCGGTAAGGAGAATTAAAGATTATCAAATTCCATTTATTGCTGGCAACCCCTCCTGCATTCGATTAATTGCAGCAGCAAGGAATTATAAGTTGAAGCAAATTCACCTATCTATGTTGCCACAATTTAATGGGATGCTGAGTGAAGATGCTCTAGCCTTTATGAGAGATTTCTATGCGACAGTTCAAACTCTTTTGTTTTATGGATTGCCTAAAGATGAGTTAAGGCTAAGGTGTTTTCCCTATTACATGAAGGGATGAGCATGAAATTGGTTGTTGAGTTTGGAGGTAGATTCAATTGATACTTGGGATAAGGTAATGGAGACTTTCATGGTGAAGTGGTAAGCAACCCACAAAACTCTCGAACTTAGAAGATGATATATTGGTTCTCGTAGAAAGAAGGAGAAAATTTTCATAAAGCATGGGAACAATTTAATGATCTCCTTAACCAATGCCCTCGCCATGGATTTGATACATACTCGTTGACTCAGTTCTTCTATTATGGTCTCGCTGATCATAATTAAACCTTGGTAGATTTGAACACTGGTGGGAATATTAGCAATATGAGTTCCCAAGAATTATGGAATATTTTCAAAAAGGTTGCGAAGAATTCACATTGTAAGGTGACTAGGAGTAAAGTTACTGCTCTTAATGAAGTGGGTTCTAAAACCAACATGGCCTACCAAGTTGCCGAGATCAATAAGAAGTTGACTATGTTGATGAACGACAGCAAGTCTAGTAGGGATCCTTGCACTCTTTATGGAAGATTTGGGCATATAGTAGCTGGTTATATGAATATTAAGGCAACAATGACAGAGGAAGAGGTGAACTAAGTGAACAATGGTAGACAAGGTCAGAAATTTGATCCTTTCTCGAGCACTTACAATGAAGGTTGGAAGTTCCATCTGAACTTCTCATGGAAGAATCAAGGGCCTACCAAACCAATAGGACCACCTGGTTTCCAAGCACCACCAAAACAGCAGTACTCACCTCCTTCATCTTCTACACCACAGCAATTCCCTTCCCTGTGGGCGAAAAAAGTGGATCGGCTTGAAGATATGTTTTCTCAACTTATAAGCAAGTTCTTGGCTTGAAGATATGTTTTCTCAACTAAGTTCAGAATTTTCCTTTGTACCACCTATACCATACCGTTAAAGGGTTAAGAAGAAGCATGATGATTCCAAATTTCAGAAATTCCTTGACCTTTTCAAGAAGATCCAAATCAACATCCCTTTTACCAAAGCTCTTTTCGAGATGCCTGATTACACCAAATTCTTGAAGGAAATCATCTCCAACAAAAAAAGGCTTGATAATTTTGCTACGGTAGCCTTAACTGAGGAGTGTAGTTCTATTTTATAGAATAAACTACCCCCTAAGTTAAAGGATCCAGGGAGTTTCACTATTCCTTGTCACTTTGGTGAATCTAATGTTTTTCAATGCTTATGGTATAGTTGAGGACTACAATTTCATTGCAACTTACTAATAGATCAATTTAATATCCTATTGGTATAGTTGAGGACTTACTGGTGAAAGTTGGTAAGCTTATAATTCCAACTGATTTTGTTGTGCTTGAGATGGATTTTAACATGTAGGTTCCTATAATTTTAGGAAGACCATTTTTAGCCATTGGTGGAGCATTGATTGATGTTCCGGATGGTAAGCTAACCTTGAGTGTCAGTGATGAGGAAGAGGTGTTTAACATTTTCAAAGTTTTAAGGGGTCCCTCTTTCGATGAAGTCACCTATAGGATAGATGTAATTGATTCTCTTACATATGAATCTCTTCCTAAATTAATGTGGGATGATGCTTTAGAAACATGCCTTACTTTAGGAATATATGAGAATGACTAGGATGATGAGCTAGTGGACTATGCTTATAGATCGAAGGGTAATGGTTTTAGGTATAGACCGCAAATTGAAGAATTGGGTCCTCCTAAACCTAAATTGTTACCCTCCATATTGAGCTCACCGAAACCTGAATTAAAACAACTTCCAATTCATTTAAGATATGCATTCTTGGGAGAATCAAATACATATCCAATTATCAATTCTTCTTATTTGGATTCCTCTCAAGAAGAGAAGTTATTAAGGGTGTTATGTGAACATAAATTGGCTATTTCTTGGAATATTGCTGACATAAAGGGAATTAGCCTTTCTATTTGTGTTCACAGGATTCTAATGGAAGAAAACCACAAACCTAGTGTGGAAAATCAGAGGAGGCTTAACCCTAACATGAAGGAAGTTGTGCGGTCTGAGGTACTTAAACTACTTGATACAGGAATTATCTATCTTTTTTCTGTTAGTTCTTAGATAAGTCCTGTGCAGCTGGTGCTAAAAAAAGGTGGCATAACTGTCATTTCTAATGATAGCAATGAGTTATTTCCACTAGGGTTGTGACAAGGTGGAGGGTTTGTATAGATTATAGAAAATTAAATGCAGCAACTAGGAAAGATCACTTCCCTATTCCCTTTATTGATCAAATGTTGGAAAGATTAGCGGGGCATGATTATTATTGCCTTTTAGATGGTTATTCAAGTTATAACCAAATTCTAATAGCCTCAGAGAATCAGAAGAAAACCACCTTCACTTGTCACTATAGTACATTTGCGTATCGTTGGATGCCCTTCAGTTTGTGCAACGCTCCTACCACTTTCCAAAGCTGCATAATGTCCATATTCTTCGACATGGTGGAGAATATAATTGAGGCATTTATAGACGATTTTTCTATTTTTGGGTCTTCTTTTGATACATGTTTGTTTAATTTAGAACAAGTTCTATAGAGGTGTGAAGAAACCAATCTCATGCTGAATTGGGAAAAGTGTCATTTTATGGTACAAGAAGGAATCGTCCTAGGCCACAAAATCTCTAACAATGGAATAAAGGTGGATCAAGTGAAAATTGAAGTCATCAACAAGTTGCCACCTCCCAAATTCAGTTAGAGCGATAAGGAGTTTTCTTGGACATGCCGAGTTCTACCGCAGATTTATTACAGATTTTTCCATGATCTCAAAACCATTATGTGTCACGACCTGGTACCACATCGGGCCCATGACAACTGCCACATAACCGGGCTAAGGATACTCATGGTATCCTTAATCTGACTATGCAAGGGTAACTGAATATCTTTTTTTAATTTGGGCAGCACATCGGTTGTGTTTAAAAATCCTAAAAGCTGCAAACATTTTTAAAAACACTTCTATATTCACATCCAAACACAACTTCAGGACATTAAACCACTCAAGGCAATCTCAACAACAGTATCAAAAGATTCATACATAAAGTCATTTATAAAACACAAGGCAATCAAAAGTTAACTTACAAAATCATAAAGCGTATCTACATAAACACAGTTCATGAGCCACTAGACAATAAAAGTACAAAATAGGAAACTACCCACATCCGTTAATACCCTAAAAATGTCAAAAGACTGCATGATCTACTCAGAGCTTCAAACTCACTAAAGCATAAAAACATCATATGTATCAATCAAATCTCGATAGGAAAACCAATATCAGGATAAGCCAAAACAATCATGTGTGACACCACTAGTTGGCCAAACTAATTTGCACACCCACTAATACTCGGTGTTGGCTCGACTTTCATTTATGGTGAGTTCGGACTACAATCGACAAGATCGTCATGACCCTAGGTGATGACCTCGTTGGTGTTCAGACCCTAGGTGTAGAATCACTCGCAAGTCCTATAAAAAGGTGTCGATACAGCAACTCGACTTTAATGTACCAGCGTCAAAGGTATGGGAATCGCTTAATCTGTTGTGCCCAACACACGATTGGCCAATTGTTTCCTCACCAACCATAAAACAAATCATATATAAAAATGAAGACAAAAATAAAGTAAGGCACCATGCCTTTATTTATTGGTCCAACCGATAAAATGAAACCGTGCCATGGCTCTAAGCCAACAAAGAATAAATACATGTAGCATACATGACTCAATTATGCATATGTAACCTCGAAACATTATTTCATGAAATAAAAGTAATCTTTTGCACTCCAAATGCAAAGTTGTTAAAAACAGTGTCGTTTCATATATATATAAGCATTTTAGCATCTATTCGATATTCAATTCTACTATGCATTACCTAGGTTCAAAATTCACTACAAGTCATCATACATGTCTTAGAGTGATCTAATCCCATACAAGAAATATGGTTCCCTAACTCACCTCAAGGAGGTGTACACTCTCTTAACTTCAACAATCCTCGGTACGAGCTCCTTGATTCACAGCCCTCGAGCCTTTATACATAAAAAGACATACGATGAAAATACTACTTAAACATAAATTTCATATTTATACACCATCACATTGGCTTCTCCTTTGCATTTTCTAAGGCATTTAATGCCTTTAATCCAATACTTATTCATTTCATAACATAATTAAGCACATCTTTATCCAAGCATATTAGGCCTTTACTTGTCAATCTAAGCAACAATTCAAGTTCACTCTAATTAAACATGAAATTGTTTTCCAATACATACCATTATAAAGCCATAAATCCTAAGCCAAGTTTACTTAGGCATTTTATCAAACACCTAATGTGCATGATTTTCAAGTCACATTTCCAAGACTTTATCATAATAATTCATACTCCTATCATGTCATATAGTAATACTTCCAATCAATGACACATTGCACCACTCCATTCCAACCAATTTCCTTCATTTAAGCTACATTTTATCAATTGTACAACTCATTATATTAATCCACCTCTTCTCCATCATTTCAACCTAAACTTAACCAACACACGTCTTCTTCATTTTTCATCATCAATTCACTTCATACATGTATAATTAACACCATAGAATTCATTTAGACCATCAATTTCAAAAGATATTCAAAAATTCACAAACTTTCACCAAAAGGGGGCAATTTGGTTTTGACTTAAAGAACCCTCTCCATGAAACATTTCATTCATCTAAACCATGTTTCATTCATATTCAAGCATGGAGAACAACATATCTTAATACCAAACTCAAAATCATAATGTAGAGAGAGCTGAGACAAAATTCACCTATACTTTCCTTTAGTGATATCTTCAAATCCTTTGAGAATTTCTCAAATATAATGATAGATTTGAGTTTCTTGACCCCAAATTAGCTTAGAACACCTTGATTTGAGTTGAAGAATCAAAAAGAAGGGTAAATTTTGGTGATGGCCAAAACTTCTTCTTCTTCTTCTCTTCTCTTTTTTTCTCCTCTCTTTTAATTAAACTAAGATGGTTTAAGTCTTAAATTAGGGGTGCACGTCCATACATAAGAAGGGTCTAGAATGTTGATTCTTCTTTGACCAAAATATGGTGAAATTACCTTTTTTTCCCTTAGGTTGTGTGATATTACCATTATACCCTCCAAACTTTTCCTAAATTTGTAATTAAGCCCAAAATTTAGGAAACACCAAAACTTTTATTTTTATTTTGGTCCTTGTATTTTTGAAAATAATACTTAAGCCCCTTAACTTTATAAAATTACATATTGGTCCTCTAAGATTTGAAAAATTACGTTTAATTCCTTTAACTTTTAACAATTTGCAAATAAGCCCTTATGTACATCAACTTTTCCAATTAAGCTTTCTAAGTGTCTAATAACTCTATAAATCATGTCTAATCACCTCTAAGACATTAGAAAACATTTAACATAGCTTTAATAGTCATGTCCATTCAATGGACTCAGTTTTACTCACTTAGAAGCTTATATGTCAGAAATCTCCAAGATTTCACATATCGATGAACTCTAAGTTCATGTAAGGGCATATAACATTATAAATCACTGGCATATATACCCAAAAGGATTTAAATACATATTTGAACTCATATACTACCATATATATACCAATATACAGTAGTATCTCCAAATACAGAACAATCACCAAAGGGCTCAAAAAGTCCGGTGTTACATTATGTGCTTTATTGTAAACGGAAGTTACTTATGAATTTACTGATGAATGTCTTGATGCTTTCGACAGATTGAAGAAGGAACCTACCTCAGCTCCTATAATGGTTGCATCGAATTGGAATCTCCCTTTTGAGCTAATGTGTGATGCTAGTGAATATGCACTTGGAGCCGTCTTAGGACAAAAGCAGGATAAGAAATTACATGTCATTTATTACATTAGCAAAGTTCTTAATGATGCTTAAATTAATTACGTTACTATAGAAAAAGAATTGCTAACAGTAGTTTTTGTATTCGATAAATTTAGATCTTATCTTGTTGGGTCTAAAGTCATTGTATACACTGACCATTCCACCTTGAAATATCTGCTTACAAAGAAAGATGCAAAACCAAGGTTAATCGGATGAATTTTACTTTTGCAGGATTTTGATTTGGAAATTAGAGATAAAAAGGGATCAGAAAACTCGGTGGCTGATCATCTCTCGCGACTTGAGCATGGTGACAAGTTGGGAGCCGAATAGATTAATGATGCCTTTCCTGATGAGAATTTGTGGTCTGTTAAGGAAAATGTTCCTTGGTTTGCCGATTATGTTAATTTTTTGGTGTCTAACATTATCCTTGGTGCTTATTCATACCATAAGAGAAGGAAATTCCTATCTGAGGTAAGGAATTACTTTTAGGAAGACTCGTTGCTCTTTAGAAGGTGTTCTAATGGGGTGATTAGAAGATGTATACCTAATAAGGAGATGCAATCAGTACTGCATCATTGCCATGCTTCTCTTTATGAAGGACACCATAGGACTAATAAAACGGCGACAAAGGTTTTACAATCCGGGTTTTATTGACCTACTCTTTTTAAGGATGCTAGAACTTTTTTCATGACTTGTGATAAGTGTCAAAGAACGGGGAACATTGGTAGAAAACACAAGATGCCTTAGTCAGGGATTCTAGAGGTGGAACTATTTGATGTATGGGGTATGGACTTCATGGGACCATTTCCAGTATCCTTCGAGAATGAATACATCCTTATGACGGTTGATTATGTATCCAAATGGGTAGAAGCCACAACTTTGTCAAACAACACTGGAGATAGTGTTGTCAAATTTGTCAAGAAGCATATATTCTCACAATTTGGTGTTCCAAGAGCTATGATTAGTGACAATGGGGTGCATTTTTAGAATCATCAATTCAAATCTCTATTGACAAAATATGGGTGTCATTTTAAGTTTGAAACCACCTACCACCCTCAAAATAGCGGCCAAGTTGAGGTATCTAACAGGGAAATTAAGCAAATTTTGGAAAAAAAAACTGTTAATAACTCAAGAAAGGATTTGGCATTGAAGCATGATGATGCTCTTTGGGCATACAGGACAACATACAAAACTCCCCTGGGGATGTCTCCTTATAGATTAGCCTTTAGGAAATCCTGCCATCTTCCAATCGAAATTGAGCACAAGGCGTTATGGGCAATTCGGAAGTTGAACTATGATCTCAAGGAAGCTAGACAAAGGAGACTAATGGAGTTGAATGAGTTAGATGAATTTCGCCTAGATGCTTTTGAGAATGCTCGAATATACAAGGAGAGAACTAAGGCCTTCCACGACAAACATATCCTTTGGCAAGAATTTAAACCTAGTCAAAAGGTTTTGTTATTTAACTCTCATTTGAAATTGTTTCCAGGAAATTGCAATCAAGATGGTCGAGACCTTTCGTGGTGACAAAAGTTTACCCACATGGAGCTATGGAGATTAGAAGGGATGATCAAGAGCTTTTTTGGTCAATAGACAATTACTTAAGCACTATTTGGAGGGAGAAATGGTTGGACTTATTTCCACCATCGTATTCAAAAATTGACGTCATAATGGCCGAGTCCAAATAAGGACATTAAATTCAGCACTTATTGGGAGGCAACCTAATGTTTCTAACCCTTTTGTTATTTTAAAATTTTTCATTTTTATCACATTTTCTTATTCTAGTTTTTGTGTGTACATAGGGATAATGTTTGTGAGACATCCCAAAGACATCTCCCAATAACACGAGGAATAGCGAGACCACGACTCTTCAACCCTGGAGGTAAGACCCATGTCAAGTGTGAAGGAGGTAAGTAGCAATGTGTCTTTGTTTTATTTTAATGTTTTTTAGCACTTATACATCATGCATATAGTCCTATGATATCATTGAGGGGTTAGAAGGAACAAAAGAAGAGTGGAAAAGGTGATAAAAGCTTTTAAAAAGCTGAGAAAGTACGTTTAACGGACATGAAGTCCGTTTAATGAACTACAGACTCAACACAGTGCAGACAAAACCGTAAATGTCTGTTAAACATACATAATGTTCACTTAACGGACATTGCTTACATTCAAATTTAAAATAACTTTTCTTTTTTCTTTTCCTGCACTTTCTCTCTACCTTATCGCCGTCTCCTGGTCTCCCCTGCGTTCTCTCTCACCTTTGTCTATGCCAGCCACCCTCTAGCCCAAGATTTTCCATACTTTTCTTCATTCTTCTCCCTTTCTCTACCCTTCACTAACCCCATCCCCACGATATTCCATCCCAACCAGCCTTGGCCTCTCAAATCTCCTTCCTCTCTTCAGTCACTTCTTGGCATTGACAGTAGGGTTGTCTTGAGATTTTGTGCATATTTCATGCAACTTTTGCCTCTATTGGGTATGGGTAAGTGTTCTTCAATGGTGGAATTTCAATGTGTGCTTAATACTATTGAGTTTAATTGGTATATTGTTACATACCGAATTATGGATTGAGACTGAGATAAATTTTAGATTATGTTATCGAATTTGAAGACCTGGTTGGTGTATTGAAGTATTGGGTTGAGATTGAAGGTGAGTTTCGGATTGTGTATTGAAGGTGGAGGGGCTGATTTATATTGAAGTATTGGGTTATGAGTGAATTGAATTTTAGGATTTGCTGAAATGGTGGGCTGAGAGTGAAGATGAATTTTAGATTTTGTTATTAATTTTAGGCTGATTTATATTAAAGTGTTGGGTTGATTGAACTGAAGTTCAGGTGGTGTTTGGATTTGAGAAGGTTCGGTTGTGTGGAGTTGTGAGATTGAGTTTGAAAGAAAATTGTTGCTTGGTTGTTAGGGGTTAAGATCCATTTGTCTGAAATTATTACGAGTTGTGAGACCTCCACAAGATGTCGCGATTTAAGGAATCTGCAAGGAAGAATACTGGCTATTCCTTTTGATCAGTTAGGGGGGAAAATTTGGTCGAAGAAACAGAGGAACCTGTTTCGAAGCAACCCATGTTCATCAATGCACAATGCGAAGAGTGGTACAACAAGAAAAAAAACAACAAATTTGTGATTGAAGTCTCATTAGTAGAGAATATTGATGAAGTGTGCCACGTAAGGGCGAATTTAGACAAGTTTCATTGGGCAAAATTGTTGACCCTCAAGGGTGCATATTACCCGGATACGGTCAAACAATTCTACGCCAACCTCAGTGCAGAAGCCAGAAAACAACCACCCGTGCTCACTTCCCGAGTCAATAGAGAAGCAGTGGTTGTAACCGAAGAGCTGATTTGTAGATATTTAGAGCTGCCAATGGGAGACAATGTCTCATCCTTTGACAAGCTGGCCAGGTGTTTATGTGATAGTACATGGGATAAGGACAATGCTATAGATCAACTCGAGATTAGAGCTACTTAGCGTTTTACAAATCAATGGTCCTTTATGCACTGCAAATACCTTGACATCGGACCGAGGTTAGTAGCTTTCCTGCTAGTGCATAATGTCATGCCCAAAGCCAGTGATTTCGGATACCTCCACTATGAAGATTTATATATTCTGGATAAAATGTTCTGCCACAATGATCAATTTCAGGGAATTGATGCTGCCAAGATGATAATGACCTCGATGTGGCAAGTGGTACACCACAAGGCAAAGACGAAGAGATTTATGTTTCCAGTCCTATTAAGCCAGCTGTTTGGACATCTTAAGGTCGTCAAGAGAAATGAAGCAATGGCTTATACGATTGAGGTGGATGTCGTCAATGCTAACAAAATAAGGGAATTTGAATTCACAGACAATGCTCCTCATGGGTGGATCAATCCACATTGGGCAAGGCATAATCAGAATGTCCCTGTGGCACAACAATCGAGAACTAGCTCAGTTCTAACAGATACTCAGATTTTGGCCCAGATGCAAAAAGTCCATGTAGATATTAAAGATCTTCGAGCGACAGTGAGCAATCTCGTGGCGTCATATACCAGAATAGAAGACATGTTAAGGGCTTTCAAAGATCAACAACCATCTCCACAAGGAAAATGATATCATAGGGTCATAGGATTACATTTGCATCTGACCTCATATGTATGTAATTGTGCATTTTACTTTTAATTTTGCCCTAGCTTTGGTTTTGTGTTGGTACATTGTAACCCTAACTTCAGTTCATTTTGCTTCATCTCCATAATTTATATAGTCTAATGGGAGATATAAACACAGGGTACGGAATTTGGGCAATATACTTTTTCAGGGGGTTTCTCTACCCTTACTCTGCCTTCCATTAATTGCATTGCTTTTTCTTTATCTTTCCTCACATTGAGGACACTGTGGATTTTAAGTGTGGGGGAGGATATATTGATGGTCATGCATATATTGTTTGGCATTAAATCATTTTACAATTTCCAATTATATATATATATATATATTCATTTGTTTTGGGTAGTTTTGTATGAACTAATTGTACATATTCTCATCAGGCATGTGTTGGATCCCGCTTCGGGAACCTAACCTCTTGCTCAATCATAAAACGTGAGTGTATTATCCTATAGGGTTATTTCCCCGAAACCTTATTAGACATCATTCCACAAGGGTGGCGTGCCCACAACAGAAAAACATCAAATCAAAACTTATTACTCCAACTCAACCATTTTACAAAGAAGTCAATATCATCATACACAACTGAAACTACTTCAATTTCTCAATTCATTACTAAAGCAAAAGAGTTTGAAAAACTTTATTTACATATCAAAAGCCACACCATTGGCTTATTACAAGATATAAAATAACAAAATTGAAGCAATTCCCCTTAGGCTCTTGATCTCTTAGCTATCACTTAAAGATGGGACAGAAAGGGGGTGAGATTAAAATCTCGTGGGTGACAAGTTTATAATCGATAACAAGCAAAACCATTGAAATTATTCATTTGACGTAGAAAATTCTTATTAAATTCAAGAAATGCATAGTTCTCAACCAAATCACAATAATAAAAATCATGTAAGCATCAAATTGACAATTCATAGATGCAATGCACAACAAATGGCTCGAGGGTTCTATGGAAACAGAATGGAGAAACCGAAGTTTACCCCATGAATAGAATGAGTCCATTTTTCGAAGCTCATATGCCATAAATGGGCAGCCAAGAGAAGGCTCTTATCGATGTGCACGTGACGAACAGAATGGTTCCACTCTCGCCCAAACAGAAGGACATAATCATGCTTAAAATCATTTTATCAAATGCTCATAATCATTTTATCAAATGCTACTTTCATGTTCTTTTCATTTATACAAAATACCATGACATTTTTCAAGGCATAACATAAAATGTTTCAATGCATTTCCATCTTTATTTCGAAATTCATCAAAAAGTTCATATACCGAACATAAAAAGATTTCTCAAATCATTCAATTAGTAATCATGCAACGTTTATAAAACAATTTAAAATTATTTAATTCTCTTGCTTTAGAAAACATTTTTATAGCTCATTTACTCAATTATAAACACGAAACCCACCTTGATTTCCTTACTTATAGACTTGCTCAAAAATGCCTCTTCTCTTGTTCCTCTTGCCTTTTTTTGATCCCTTTATACAATAACAAAAATCTCCCTCAATAGGGTTTTCAATTGAAAATCTCTCAAAACACAGTCACTAAAATTGGTTCTAGAATACTTAAACCCAAGCATTTTCTAAACTCCATGCACTAAAATCCTTCCAAAAATCCAAAAGATTTAAAAATAATCTTGCCTTCATTCTTCACCAAATAAAGGGATCTTTAGTTTAAAGGGAAGCTCTTTTCTTCCTCTATCTTTTTCTCTTCTTGAACAGCTCCAAAATCTCTCTTAAAGATTAAGAAAAAATTAAACCCTAGCTTGTTTTCCCTTCTTTCTCTCCTTCTCTTCTACTTTTCAGAATTCTCTCTCTCCAATTTTTGTTCTTCTCTCTTCTTAAAATGCAAGACCACAATTTCTTCTTCCTTTTATCCCCTTAATGATTCAAAAAAGTATATTTTACCCTTCCTTACAGGCTTATGTTCTTTTAACCTTAAGTATCTTGCCAAAAACACCCTTGAACATCCCTATAACCTTAACACTTCCTTCTAGCAAAAGTTCCCCTTGTCTTAAGTTTCTAATGACACTAAAATCAATCCATTTGGTTTAGAAACCTGAAAGTATCACTTCAAACATTTTCGAACTGCTCTTGTCTAAAACAGTATACTATGCACAACTTCCATTCAGAATTTAAACATCTTAATGACTGATTCAAAATTTGACTTCTTTAGATAATTTTTAGCATCATGTCTCTAGTTTACCACAAATCAGAACTCATCACATTAGGAGCTTTATAGGTCCAGATATAATCAAAATACCGAAGTATGTTCGGTAAAACATCCAATCATACTCTTCTAATCGATACCCTTACTTTGATTCGAAGAATCTTTTTCGAATCAAAACCAAATGATATAAAATTATATGGAGGGACAGAGAAATGTGTTAAGAATCTATGGGTTCAAGAATCATTTCATTTGGAGGTTGTATAGCAAGGTTATGGCCGAAAGAATCAAACAAGGTTTTGTTCTTAATCATCTTGAACCTGCCTTAGGACAATTCAAATAGCTTTCACTACAGATATCGGATCAAGATCATTCTTGAATGGTTTGAAAGAAGACTTCACGATACAACTTTAATGAAGGCCTAAAAGATAAATTCCATCATCTAAAAGGTCAAAAAGAGGAGCAGACTATATGACATCACTTATAGATGAAGTGAGTCCATTAGCAATATAGGATTGGGAAAATTGCCATAACTTTCCCTATAGATATCGGATTAAGGTGTTCTTTGAATGGTTTGAAATAGAACTTCAAGATCTACAACTTTCATGAAGACCTAGAAGGAAAATTCTATCATCAAAGGGGTCAAAAATAGGAACATAAGATAGTGTATAGAAGGTCAAACATAGAGGAAGCAGAAGGTCAAACATAGAAGAAACAAAGGGTCAAATATAGAAAAAGCAAAAAGCAGAAAAAGCAGAAAAGCAGAAGACAACAAAAAGTAGAAGAAGTAAAAAAGTAAAAGAAGCAAAAAGCAGAAGATAGCAAAAAAACAGAAGAAGCAAAAAAGCAGAAGAAACAGAAGGTCAAACGCAGAAGAAGCATAAGTCAAACATAGAAGAAGCAGAAGGTCAAATGCAGAAGATGTAGGAAAATCCCGGGAGGTACATCACATGTACCAGGTGCGGAAAACAAAAATTTTTGTTACCGGGACCTTCCCG
>JAOTAX010141378.1:6649-16693 GCA_025629825.1 Erythroxylum guanchezii | reverse complement strand
TGTGTCGTGTACACCTTATGAACCTTACCAAAGTTCAATACATACACCCCTATAGGTATTACTTCCATCTCTTTATTACTGTGAATCATCAGTTCCTCATTCCCTTTATTCGGCTTAATTCTGGATATGAATTACTGCATTGTGGAAGCACCCTGATCAGATGTTCCACTAAATAGTCACCTATACTGAATGCGACTATCGCAAATTAAATTCATAATTGATAAACCAAAAAATAACCTGATGATCTCAGTCTTCCCTTTAAACCTCATATTTCTGGTTTCTTTATGTCCAAGGAACTTTGACCAGAACTGGTTTTGACCAGCATTAGCATATGGAGAAGATTTGAACTTCTACCTTTGAACTTAAATGGGCTTCATCTTTGTCTTCCCTCAAGTTACTTCGAGGACCATATGAGTGATAACTTGAGCTCCACCTTAGCAACTTAATGGAATCTCAAAGCATTGAAGTCTCAATATCTTCATCTACTAGGAAAATTAACTATTCTTGATAAGTACTCCATTACTCTCCCTTTCCTCTACATACTTTATAGAGAATAATACTTTCAGCAAGGTACTTGTTTCAATACTAGATGAGACAGTGTACCTCTGGGAGACTTTATCAAGAACCTACTTCACTATATCTGTGTTCGGAAGTCCACTTTGCAGATGGCTAGGTACAGATTTCTTAATGGTCATCAGATGTAATCTGTTAGACCGATCCTAAACTTCATAGGCTGCTTTATGAGTTGTCAAGCTCATGGATGTAATTGGAGATGGCTTACCCGTCTATATGGCCATTTCAATCCTATCTCTATAACCTTCAGAACATCCTCCGTCCAATTCTCCGTCTAATTCTTTATATTGAAACAATAAGGGTTTCAATAGTGACACTGATTTGGTTGACTGGAAAAGTGACTTTAAGATGATTTTTGATCTTTGATTCAACACTAATGTAGGACAACAACGATACTAAATCCATTAATAGTATCTTCCTTGAAAATCCGATAACACATATTATGAAACACCTTTGGGCTGAATACATAATATATGCAATTAGACTTTCACACATAAAAGCGATCAGAGTACAAACTATTAACTCTCATGACACTACCACCTTTAGGTGAATAGATCACTTGAGCAACAACCTTCCTCCATCTAATGCCTTTATGCACATCTCAAAATTCTATGCAAGGCCAACACCTTTGGGCAGAATAACCAAACATAAAATCAGAGACATCCCCCAACATGTAAGCAAAACAATTCAAAATACTGACTTGAAAGGCCACTTTGGTGACTACATTCTCATCAGCATCCAAAAAGTTCGTAAACACAAGGGATACATCTTTATGTCATCCTCACATCCTTCATGGGCATACCATATGTGACAATGTAACCTCAATATGTGCCAAAACCCAAATTCACAATTTCATTATCACACACACGTGCTGAAGACATTCTCTGAAAACTTCATTTGAGACCTCTTTAAAAGGAAAATCTTAGCAGAGTGACTATCGTGCGTCACCGGATACTAAACCGACCTCTTAAGACACGAGCACTTCATATATCTCTCTTATGGCAAGTTCATTGCACGAAAATTCACTCAAAATGGCTTCAGAATGTCTCAATTCCTATTTCCGATGGATTATCATGCAATCCCAAACACTGAAAATGAGACCCGAGACACAAGACCTCATGCATCTCCCCCATACGTAGTCCGAAGCACGAAAATTAAATTGAAATCGAAATCAGAATACCTTAATTCCTTTTCCTGGAGTTAAACCTTAATTTATTACCTATGCAATAAATCCAGAAAAATAGAAAAAAGGTTACTTTATAAATTTTCCGAACCCGGAAACTGACCCGAAACACCTCGGGGTACCTTACAAGAAATTTGGAATTTTTGGAGTTTTTTTTTGCACTGTAGATGATGACATCAGCGGCTGATGTCAGTGGACGCAGGTGTCCGTGCACGTGGGCGCGCGGCGCGTGTTCGGCACACGCGCACCACATGAGTCCGGCAAGTGCGTTACACCCGCCACCACTCGCACGACGCGTGGACACTGTGCGGCGCATGCCACGCACACTCCGACACGTGTCACGCATCCAGCGTGCCACGTGGACGTCCCAGTTGGGCGCGTGCATAGCACGCTCTCGCCGTTCGACAAGGGCGCCGATGCAAGCTGCGTGCGCTCATGCATGGCACGCCCCCCACGTGTCGCCCAGCGGCTGGAGCCGCGTGTTGGCGCGCGATTGGCACGTGCGCCACACGCGCCAACAGTACGCTGCTCTTGGCCGCTACTGTGCGCCGTCGGGCGTGTGTGCCACACGCGCCCAACGGTCTCTGCCGACCTCCGATGCCGGAGGCAATTTTCAGCGTCCTAGATCTTCGTTTTTCGTTTTGTTCGACTTGTTTTTCGTAGCTAACCTTATGTATACCACTTTTACGCAATTATATACACAAAAAAACTAAAAAACGAATCAAAAATAACGGAAAACTAAATGAGATGAAAAATAAAAAAACCTCCGTTTTCGGCAATCCGATCACGCAACCGCTCTAATACTACATGTTAGTACGTAGTGGGTTCCTTAGTACGTACCCCAAGGTCCCGTGAAAGGATAAAAAACGAAGGTAATGCAGAATACCTGGATTTTGGTTCCATCTCTGATTCCGATGCCGATTCTGAGCTCTAAACGACTTCGAATCTCCTGGGATCTTTAGTGGAAAGTGCTCACCGACTCACAGGCAAGGCCTTTTTACAATTTCTTCAAGTTCCGAGCTTCCTTAACGGGTCAGGAACCTTATGCTCGTGAATAGCTTCTGAGCAACTGCAGGAAACCTTACCTTTATATAGCTTCCATATCGGGCTTCCCATCACAAAGCCAATATGGACCCGGTCCACACTAATTGGACCCATTTTTCACCCGAACTTCGACCCATTATTCTAGATCATTTATTGGGTCACTTTAATATCTTTATCTGGATCAAATGTCGTCACTTAACCGATAAATTATTTAAAAACCAAAATTGCAATTAATATTAGTCCATCTTTATGAGACATTGACAAATTTGCCCTTAAGGACAAAAATGTCTTACATGTTCTGCCTCCAGCATTCGCCATTCTGCAAAAAGACGCCCCAAGATGAGTCAAGCAAGGAGCTAACTTCTTTTTCCTCCACCAGAATTTGTGACTATTTGATATGAAAAATTGCTACGCAAAATAGATAGTGCTTGCGTTGGAAGGAGACGTGTCACTTGATGACTTGAAAAACAACGCGTGACAGCTCTATGTTCAACGTCTTAACTTCAACCCTGAATATGATCAAAGTTGACACAAGATCCCTCAAGAACTGATTCGTGAGCAGCCGACACTTTGCCAATTAAGAACGACAACATTCGCAATTAGACACCTAGATCCATGCGTAGGGTTTAGGATAATTGTTGTCACCCGCCAATAATGGCTCTGATTTTGTCCCTTTTTTTTCCCCCTCGCGATGTGTTCCAGTAAGATCTTAATTATGGGAAGCTACTTTTAAGCCATTCACACTTAAATTAATTTCCGCTCAAGTTGGATAGATTCCTTATGAAAGGCAAAGTTCTGGTCCTAAATATTAAATAATTACATATATAAGAGTGGTTTAAACCCGTAACCTTACTTAAACCAGAAAAGCTCCTTACGAACTCAACAAAGCTTTAATTCTCTAAGCATGCGGGACTGTTCTTATGAATTATATTCACTCTGTTTTGATGATTCCTCTATTTGTAAAATGGCAATAGGAGTACAGGATTATGTAGGTAGAAAAAAACCATCAGGGATTATTTTGCTTATTAGAGAATAAATGGTCTTCCTTTCTATTCCAAATATTTAATTAATCCTAAATCATATTTTTAATAAAAGTAAACATGTGTGCTTAACATGTTCAAGTGACAACTTTGGCATTTATTACCATATTCACAAAATTTATTTTTAAAATGGCAATTTCTTAAATTCTACCATCACACTAACTGCAAAACTAAAAATTGCATTCTTTACTAAAGAAAAAGTGTAGACTTAATTCTTTAATACGAGAACTAATTTTATTTTTTATTATATCTGATGTCTCGTGATAATATTACTAAAAAAAGGATAAAATATCATTTTTTTCTTATTTCATTAAAAAATTTTATTATAAAAAATCTTGTGACATTGAAAATATTAAAATAAAATTTTTTTATTGAATTCTTATATTGATTTATGTGATGTTAATTACGTAATAGATAATACTCCCTCCGATTCATAATAAGTGTCGTTTTAGATACATTTTAATTATTCAAAATAAGTGTCATTCTTAACTTTGTATGCATGTTTATAATTTTACTTCCAAAATTAACTTTTAATATCTCTCTCATCTTAATTACACAAATCACAATTTCAAGGCAATTTAATATGCAATTTCTCTCACATGCTAATTATTACAAATTACCTTTTCAATGCACTTCATTATGTTTCTTTTTTATTTGCTTCAAAACTTTTCAATTCTCAAAAACATTCGTTTATTTATTTGCTTCAAAACTCTTATAGTCTTATCAACCACTTATAACTTCACGGGGTCACGAGGTAACTTCATGAGAATATTAATAAGGGTATATTTATAATTTTATTAGCCTGGGAATAATAAGCGTGTATTTTTCTAAAACGACACTTATTATGAATTGGAGGGAGTATATTTTATTAAAATAATTTAATAAAAGATAAAATTTTAAATATTTCTAATACTAAACAATTTAAAATAACTTTTTTTTCAACAAGTACAATTATGAAGATTTTGTTTTTTTTATAAAAAAATTAAAGTGACGAAAATATCCTGCCAACTGCCTACTGCGTAGTGCACTTGGTGGCCTACTTGAACTATAAATGCTTCGCAGCAGCTCGGAGGAGTTCTTTACTTCTCGTTGCAATTTCAGTTTTCTTCGCTCTCGAATTCTGACCCGATTTTTAAAATTCCGAACCGAATAGACACAGTTGTCGTCTTCTTGATTTGATCTCGATTTGCGCAACCCTAGGTCGGGGTCGACACTATGGGTGACTACAACGATGCCTTCATGCGCAACCAAAACTCCGCCGTTCGGGCCACCGCCAAGAGCCAGAATCGCGCCAACGTTCTCCAGCTCAAACTGGTTTGTGCTAGACTAGATTTCTTTACTCTCACTGGAGATTCTATAACTTACTTTTTGGTTATGATGTCAATAGTGAAACCCTAGTTTTCTTGATCTTGATGTTTTCTGCTGCCATGTAAATGCAAGTTTTAGTAGCAAAAGCAAAGAAAGCAATTGAAAGTTTGAACTCTTTCTTCGCTAGGTTTGGCTTCGATAAAAGTATATTTGATGTTGATCGTATTAATATGAGTGATTTGGATTGTTTAATGTTGAAGTTTTCTTTGAATTGTTCGTTCTGCAGATTGGGCAAAGCCACCCGACCGGGTTAACCGCAAATCTCTTGAAGCTATTTGAGCCTCGGCCTCCTTTGGAGTTCAAACCTCCTCCTGAAAAGAGAAAAGGCCTACCACTCACCGGTACCGCTTTATTTGATGTGATGAATCATTTTTAACTGTACTTTATTGGGGTTGAATTAATGTTGATATGGTTTCTTTTTGGATAAGGCATGGCGCAATTTGTGAGTGAGTTTGCAGCTGCTGGAGATGCTGAGTATGCTCCGCCAGTCCCGGAGACTGAAACTCCCGTATGGTTTTTCATTCTTGCTGTGTTTTACTTATTTTGGTGTATACTTCCTGGAAATTTTTTTACATTCATTTTCCCTTGAATTTTTTGCTTTCATCTTGTTTGTGGAAGATCAATTATTATTCTATCTGCTTCTCTTGCCTGCTAGTTTAATTCCGGGATGCTTTTGCATATGCTATATTAACCTTCTGCTTTCACAAAAATTTTATAAATACTATGGATCAGGCACAGCGAAGGGCAAGAATACATAAACTGAAACTTGAAAAGGGTGCAGAGAAGGCTGCCGAGGAGCTTCAGAAATGTGAGATTTATTGTTCTTTCCATTGCTATTTGTTCAGTTTTTCATTGGGTTTATGCAGTTCTTTTGATATGCTTGTGTGCACAGATGATCCAAATAATGACCCAAATATCTCAGGAGATCCATACAAGACGTTATTTGTTGCCAGGCTTGTAAGTGGTGTTCTGTTTTCTTTCCCCTTATTTTGAAGCTAGATCTTTTTTCAGCCGGAATGACATGTTGACTGTTTTTATGCAGAATTATGAGACGACAGAGAGTAAAATTAAAAGGGAGTTTGAGTCCTATGGACCAATAAAACGGGTAGGTATATTTGAGTACAACAAAACAGGTTTGGTAATAGGTTGTCAGCTGTACTTGCCTAAGATTCACAAGGAAGATTTTCTATTTGTCAGGCATCTTTTACATTATCAACCCTTTTTACTTGTCAATTTATTCTTTTCGCCTGATCTGAAAGTTTTCTGCCTTTTGCATGATTCACATTTATGCATTTTCTGATGTTCATTCATTTAACTTACTGTAAAGCAATGCTAAAGTTGTCTGCCAAAATCAAGCTTCTTATCTGTTGTAACACCAAAACAACTGTTTGGCTTAATTTAGAAAATTGCATAAGTTTGCAGTTAGAGAGTAGTCAGTGATGCATGATTGTTTAGCATCAATGTCAATTGGAGAATTGTGCATCACCATGTTTATAGCAACACCGGTGGAGTAAGTAACGTAAAAATAATAGCTTTGCTATTATGCAGCTTGAGAAACAGTCTTGTTTGTTCTGCTGATTCTCAGTTTAAAACCTACCATCCAATCAGGGTATGATGTGGTTCCTAGGAACTGCTTTAGCATTAAGATTCATCATATTATCAGATCCCTGGTAAGGGGATTGAGGTTCATCATATTAACAGATCCCTGGTAAGGGGATTGTTGACTTGGTTCCCATGGAAATTTCACCTCTCAACTCTTGTACCATCGTATTTTAAAGAAGTTGCTTCAATCCTGCCAGCAAAGATGAAAATTAGATTGAGCAAAGCAGTGATTGCACTTTTTGGCCTTTAATTTCGAGCAACAAAAGGAGATTGGCATCTGTTCTTTTTCTGCCCTGGGTAAAAAAGTATAGGGAGTATTAGCATCTCTTTCCCTTTATTTGAATTATGATAATCCATTTCCTTGCTACTAAAATTTTACTTTTGACTCTAGAGGCTATCATAACATATCAGCTGTTGAGAAGATGTTCTGGTACTTCCAATTTTGTTTATATAGTACTTTCATTTTAAAACATCTATTCCCTGGTAAGGGGACATTAGTTTGTCCAAGAAATGGTTAATTTGCCACGATATATCAGTTTTTCTGCAACTCTAGCCCTGGTGGGGATGCATCTTGCGATTGGAGCCTATGATTAAAAGGTGAGCACGGCTAATTAGGCATAGTGCCTGTCTGCCGTGCCATTTAGGATTCATTATTCTAACTTTCTGTAGAGTTGATTGTTAGTGAAATAAATTAAACAACAAAATCATTCCAACTGTTTTGAGAAGTTTTATACTTTACTTGCATCATGTTCATTCTTCTCCTTTGAGCTTCTCAGGTTAGACTGGTAACTGATAAAGAGACAAATAAGCCCAGAGGCTACGCGTTCATCGAGTATATGCACACTCGTGACATGAAAGGTGTTACTTGATGTCTTGATCCTGACCTTTCATTGCTCGGCAGTTTCTAACCATCACTTTTGTGTATGACTAGCTGCATATAAGCAAGCTGATGGGAGGAAGCTGGACGGCAAAAGGGTACTTGTGGATGTTGAACGTGGTAGAACCGTGCCAAATTGGCGTCCTCGCAGACTAGGTGGTGGTCTTGGAACTACACGGGTTGGGGGTGAAGAAGTTAATCAGAAATATTCTGAGAGGTAGTCTTACTGTTCTGTAACAGTCTATACATGAAGATGCAAAATATCCAGATATTTATGGCCAACTTTAAATTTTTAATAAGATAATAGTTGAAATAAAGATTTTAAATTGGTTATGGTTTGTCCTTAATTGATTTTATTGGACTTTTTTAAATCAGATTAATCTACCTTAGGTGATTTTTGCTTGTTTATGTTTAATGTAACCTCTGTTTCGGAAGTATGATGCCTATTTATCTGGCTTAAGTTGTTAAAAACTTCTGCTGTCACTAATTTAAATTTTTGAGTCTTTGTTAGACACTAAGTTACTGTGTTCACGCTTGACAGAGAACTGCAGCAATCAGGACGATCTTCTCGTTCTGAGGAGCCTGGGGCACGGGAAGATCGGTACAGTGAACGGTAAGTTCTCCTTGCTGTTTTTCAATAGTAATTTTCCATCTCACTTGTTTACAGAAATAATTGGCCAACAAGAGCATAATTGGTCAAGAATTGTGTCAGTAATAATATGCTTGTGTTGGATGTTTTATTTATGTTTCAATGAGGAAACTTTTGTAAGAGAGATTTACAGCATAATGGGTCATGAGTTTGATGTTCTAATTATGTATTGTGATCTGACATGTCCAGGGACAGGGAGAAATCTCGTGAAAGGGGGGGGAAGGAAAGAGAGAGGGAACGTGAGAAGTCACGTGAGAAGTCCCGTGAACGCTCCCATGACAGGCCAAGGGACCGTGACCATAGAGAAGACAGGCATCACAGAGATCGCGACAGGGAGAGAGAGAGGGGACGTGACCGTGACCGTGACAGGGCTCGTGATCGTGATCGAGGTAGGGTCCGTGGTCATGATTATGAGCGTGACCCAGATAGAGACCGTGGTCGAGAGCGTGACCGGGATCGTCCCAGGGAGAAGAGGCGGGAAGAAGGGGATCGGGATCGTGGTCGTTCACGTGATAGAGAAACTGATTATGATCGTGGTGCTTCTAAACATGGTAGGGATCGGCATGACGAGAGGGAGTATGATCATACTGAGCCAGAGGATGATCATGACTGGTATGGACATTCTGAGCAGGGGCATAGGCGCCCAGATGCAGAGCATGGGCAACGGTATGATCATTATGAGCATCACATAAGTAGGGGACAGTATGATCCAATGGATGTGCAAGGTGATCATGACCGTTATGATCAATATCCTGGCAATGATCGTGATCATTATGAGCAAATGGAGGATGATGATTACCGCTACAACCATGGAACATCTGAGGCACGCGATAGGGAGCATGATTATCGACGCTCAGATAGATCACTATCTAGAGAGCACGACCGCTAAGAGTGGAACTATGTGAGGGGCTGCAAGTTTATGAAGCCATAAATTTATGGCTTAATGGTTGTTATTTTGCCTCTTTAATTTTGGATTTTGTTCGTTATATCGAGGATCTGTTGGATTATACTAGTTGTCCCTATAACTGTTGGATCTTGGACTTGAATTTTGTGCTAAGTTTCTGCAATCCGGTGATTGTACCGTATGTTTATTTGCTTACTGTGTGCTAGTCTTCAAATTCATTTTTCCTGAAGTTCCCATTCATCGAAATTATTATTATCTGCACCTAATCGGTTATGTGACAAGGTTATAAGCATTATTATATTCTGTAGTGTTGGAATCGTTTTGTTTGGTTTGCTGGGTATGTATGCGTTTTCTTCACTTTTGAGAGGTCTTAGCCAGCAGATGAAAAGGAAACCTCTAGACGGCAAAACAACATTTTCCGATAGATTCTTGACCCTGAATAGAAAAGCATGGTCTTGCACTTCGTTCTGGTTCGATCGAGCTTTGCTGTCTTGGATGGTGATTTGTTGCCTTTGTGATGTAGGTGAAGGGTTATAGGTCCCAAATTGAATGGGTACCTTGAAGGGATCAATGGTGTTTGTGTTTTGCATTCAATGAGAAAGGTTAAGAACGATACACACATTACATCACATTCATAATATTCTCTGTCATCCCATTTCTCGTGCAAGTTTGTTATATATATAGGAATAGCAATGATGTACAACGTGAATCAAGGCCAAATTGAATAGGTACCTTGAAGGGATCAATGGTGTTTGTGTTTTGCATTCAATGAGAAAGGTTAAGAACGATACACACATTACATCA
>JAOTAX010141362.1:0-16694 GCA_025629825.1 Erythroxylum guanchezii | reverse complement strand
TAACATGAGTAACGGGATGTTACAAGAATATTCTACAAAATAATAAGATATATAATATTCATACCCTTATATTTTTTTAAGTCATATCCTTATAAGTCATTTTACACATAAACAACTAATACTAAACAGCTAATTTTACCAAACATCAATTGACAAACAACTAATATAATGCGCTGGTCAAATCAGCTGGTATAATCAGTTATCAGCTAACAGCTAATGCAATCAGCTGATTGTCAAACAATGCTCTTATGTTCTCAAGGTTGGTGCTCAAAAGTGGAATGTAACTCTCATCAATTTATTACGAGGAAAAGGCCATCGTTTCTAGTTATAGATAGTTGGTCACAATCTCGTTGGAAAACCTTTAGGTTGAGAGAATTTTTAATCACAAAAGATAACTTATTCTTGTTTAAGTTAGATTCTCCCATTTAAAATCATCGGCATATTAAGTCTGATTCTTGACATTTCAACTCTAGACCCTTTTTTAACAAAAATGGAGACCAAGAATTTAGCTTAAAATGTTGAAACAAAAATAAGGCCCTACTTGGATTAACATCCACAAATATTCCATTGGAATATTAAACTAAATATGGTCTAAGCTATCTCTCTAGTTGTGATGGGAAGCCTCTTTGTTTTAATGAGGTTAGAATAGCAATGTCAAGAATCATTTATGCAAGGTTTTATGTCCTAATAAACATAGATAAAAAGCTACCTAATGTAATCCCTATTTTGACGCTTGATGAAGAAGGAAACATGTTTAAAGACCAAGTTTCTGTAACCTACTCGTGGAGACTTGAAACCTCTAAGAATATGAATGTAAGAATATGTTAACCTTACATGCGAAGTTAAAAGAATACTACTTCAGCATTTATAATATCATTTCATTTTGATCTAAGATTGAATTAGTTAAAAAATTATAAAATTTTGATTAAATCATTTTTTGAAAAATAGTTTTAATTCTTGTTCAAGTACTTTCAATTGATGTATGTGAACTGAAACTTTATTTAGGCATTTACATAATTATCTATCTATTGACACATAAACTATACATATCTATACTATAAAATAAAAATAGCAGTAAATTTACTCCTAAACATTTTAAAAGACACATCTATCTTCTAAATGGTTTAGTTAGCTCAACTAAATCTTAAATATTATAAAAACTTTTGTTCAAATCCAAATCGCTCTTAAATTTATTGTATGTTAAATAATCATGATAAATATTTTAAAGTGCAACGTGTTAGAATCCATAATAGATAAAAAGGGTTTAGCATATAAGTGTAAGGGGGAAAAAAAAAAGGTAGATACCAAATTTTCTATAACCAAAATTATAACGGGAGAAAGGAAACAACGAAATCATTTTCATCACATTCATCTACATGAAAGTTTGACAATCGTACGTCCTAGATCATCCTGCAAGGCGGATAGGTAGTACGGTTAATGAACAGCATAGTTCACCATATCAAGTTTGTCGATTAGATCCACCTTATTCATTTTGCTCAGTACTCCAAATGACAGATTAATTGATGATTACTGACTATATTTAAGAGTACTGTCAACTGCACCCAAAACTAAAAATAAGGGTTTGGTGTTCAAAATTCTCATTAAGCTCACGGAACTAAACTTTTAACATTTGACAAATAGAGTTTTAGTATAACAATGTCGAACATCAAAATATGAGATATCTCCAAAAGATTACACTTCACCATCATCACCCAAATTAAGCTGTCCTGAGTGGAGGAGAAACCAATATGACTCCATCTCCTCTAACAAATAGAAAGGGAACCGTGCGCCTTGTAGTCTGGATCAAGACAAATCTATGGATTAGTCTACCGACTAGTGAAAGGCCCAGTACAAACCATTTGTAGTAAAGTTGCAAGAAGAAAACAAACAATCCCAAGTACAAAACAACGACATCATTTAACAGGAAGACAAATTGCAAATTCTCTCTCCCTCAAAATTATGAATCCTATAATTAGTCGTGAGCCTCCAACCTCACCCTGCCAACTTTATTACAACTTGTTTCTAGAAAACAATGTCTTAGTTACTTTAATGTCCACGAAAGTAATTGAATTGTATAACCCAACTAATCACAAACACTTTGTGCAGATATTTTTCAGAAAAAATTCTACTACAAATCTTAATGTTTTTCGGATAACCAAAAACTTTTAGCGATTCTACATTAAGATTGGGAAGTTTATAGCATGCATTTATAAATAAGTATTTATAATTACTGAATCTCAAACTAGTTACATTTATACATACAAATACACAAAGAGAGGAAATATATATATAATGAATCGTTCACATAAAGGTTGTGGTGAACAAAAATCAATATATGAATTATAGATGTATCTCTAATCCTTAACTTCAAATCGAAATTTCCACAAACAATTGACAACTATCATACTATAATGAAAATACTCAAATTTTGAAAGATTGAATTTCTAAACAATATCCATCATCATGATAATGCAAAGAAAATAATAAGAAAAGCATTGAAATACTGTAAAATTAATTAGCTAATCCAAAATAGAGAGTTATTCGCGAACGTTTTTTTTTTCCTCAAGAACTTGTAATAAACACTCGCTTCCTTTCATATATCATCTCTCTTTTGTATGCAAACAAGTATAATTAAACTCAAACCCTGAGCTATTAGTTCTAAATGTCTACTGTTGTCATGCCAAATTCTAAAGAAAACTTACATAGAAATCTCAATATAGGGTTTGTAACCCATTAGAATTAGTAATAACAGGAGCCTAATATGAACTCTAGAAGAGATAATCTCTTGCTTCTCTCTACCTCATGTGATTCTCCACATAATCAATCTCCTTGGCAAGTTGTTCCCTCTGTCTCTTGCTCAACTATTTGTTCTCGCCTAAGCTCTAGTGCTTCTTCTGCTGGGTTTCCCCCCATTCCACTGGCCACCAACCACCTTACTATTTTTGGTAATATGGCAGGTAACCAGGAGAGCTTCCCGCCTCTTTCTTCATCACTTCCCACCCCTATCAACAATGGTTCCAGCACACTCTCTGAATCCTAACCCTGCTACCCGTTGTTCTAACCTTCCTAATCATGCTTCTCAACCTGTGAACTTCGATCCCCCAAAACAAACCTGAACACAGGTCGTGGAAGATTCAAATTCTGACTCTAAGTTGCATTACTCCCTTCCAAGTAGACTTGACGATCGTTCCATTGTTATCCCATCTTTGGAGACACTAAAGGAGGGCGCTTAATGTTGGAATTCCACCCTCATTGGCTTATTTCATGATAAGTCTCCTTCCATTCCATGAAGGCCTAGGCATTTGCAAACTAGAAAAACCATGGCCTCTTTGAGATACTAGTGAACAATGATGATGTCTTCTTCTTTAAATTCTTAGATGATGTAGATGCAAGGAAGGTGTTAAAAGAGGGTCCTCAGCACATATTTAACAAACCTTTATTCCAAATCTAGAGTCCAGGTACCAACCTAGAGGATATTAAGCTAGCTAACATTCCTATCTGGCTATGCATATATGGGGTTCCTCTAGAGTACTGACCACAAGTTGTCCCAGCTACATTGTGAATTTTGTTGGGAAAACGCTGCACCTTAATCAAGCGCATAGCCTTCGCGAGAATTTGTGTTGTAGTAGACACAATCAAGGATCTACCAGAAGAAATCCCAATAATGAGGTTAAATCATAACCCAAAGCTAGTTGAAGATGTGGTTAAGGTAACTCATGCATGGAAACCAAAACAATTGGGTCCTAAGAAATCTAGGACCTACTGGCGAGTTATTTAAAACTGAAATTATGAGGAACTCATGGAAATCAATCAAGCTACTAACCTGGGGGATACTAGCCCCAGTTCTGATGATGATATGAATGTTGAAAGTCAAAATTTGGCTTTGGCAACTGAATGTGTAGATATTATCCATTAAAATTCAACAGATGCAAAGATGGACACCTCGCCAGTCATCACAAACCAAGGTAATTTGAATAAGGCTAAAGATGGAGGAATATCTGGGAACATAGAAGGTGCAAATGTTAACATGTGAAATGAGTGCTACCAGGCATCAGATTGAGGAGGAGTTTAGTATTCAGGGGAAAAGAAGATCTAACGGGAAGAAAAGGCAATCCTCTACTAAATTAGGTTCATGACAATATTTGCATGGAATATTAAGGGATTAAATGCTCCTACCAAGAAAGTGGCTATTAAAAGACTTCATTTTTGTTAATAAACCTTACCTTTTTGGAATACTTGAATCAAGGCTCAAACAAGAGAAATGTGACATTCTTAATATCCTTCCAGAGTAGTGGAAACTTTTGACTAACTATTCTAACCATTATAATGGTAGAATTATGGTAATAAATAACAAGAATAAGACTGATCTACTATCTCGGAACACCACTGACCTGCTAGTGCATATTCAGGTCAGATTAAGGCAGGAACAATCCATCATCTGGGTCTCTGTCATTTGAAGTATAGCCTATCCATTTGCATCAAGCAGTTTCATATTTGTCTGTAATTATTAGATTCTAACACTTATGGATTACTATTTTGGTGGCAATCCTTTGCAATAATCAATTATCTAGAATTGTCCAATAGTGTACTTAAAACCATTATACTAAAATGCAAACCTTAACTTTTTATATTCAAGAATATCTGCGGGCACAATTCCTTCAAGAAGATAGTTAACTATCCAACGGGAAATCTTGTTCCATACAAAAAGAAAAAAAAATCACAGACTGTTTGAAGGCCTTTAACCATTCAATAAACTAGAAAGCCTTTGAAGTCTTCATTGTTAACTAGTAGAGAGGATATTAATTAGGGTAAGCCCTACATTTCAAGAAATTAAAGGTCCTATGAAGTTAGTACCCTCAAATAATGAGATGACTGAAACAATTTCACAAGCCACAATGACCAAACTAAGAACTCTTCCAAATTCAAACAATTAAATATTACTTGCTGAAACATGCAAGTTTTAAGTGTCCATATAAACAGATAAAAATACAGAGAAATAAATAATTTACAGCATACCCGAACAATTTCTTCATAAGTTTCATCATCAATTTCAATAGTAGTAACAGTTTCTTCTACATCACCAAGGATCATATTTAGGTGCTGATCATAAGCCTGCAAATCCCAAAATATTAACAGAACTTAGTATCAAAATGAATAAAAGTTGGAGCATAATGCTTAAGAAATATTAGATTTATCACCCAAAAAGAAAAGTTGGAAGTCCATCTATTGTCAATTATAATATCCAAATTCAAAATAAAAAACTGATGACAGCTAAAATTAGGGAGCAATGAGGAGAGCATTTTTGAGAATGACAAATTCCAAAGCTGCTCATCGTAGCACCTTTTGTGGACCTACAGCACTGATCAAACTGCAATCAGCGCAAACACCTATCTTGTTCCACAATCTTAAGTCCACAACAGTAGCTGCTTTACAAAGTTACACAAAGTGTCAAGTTTATGGTGAGCAGAAGACTGGTCAGAAAAGCATTAATTCGTTAAAAAATGAACAAGTGAAAGCAACCCTAATCTCTGACTGCCCAGTAACAAGGTACAAAAACTAACAGACACTTACTAATTGTATTGTTCTGGGTGGAAACTTAAATATCTAACCATACCAGACACAATGTGTTAACAATTAAGTACCAATAACTTATCTTCCCCTTCTCTTTTTGGAACCCATAACCCATAAGCTCTCCCTCAACAAAAATGTACCAAACCACACATTGCCATCAGTTGATTCAAAGGGGCTCTTAATCTGAAATGGTATAAGTTGAAATAGAAGGCAATTTCAAAAGCATTTTGTAACTGAAATACTACCCTAGGTAGATTTATACCAAATCCTTTGCTTTTCCTTTCTTTTTCATTAAAAGAGACTTTCTTGTGGGGAAAAAAAAACGTAAATTGGTTTCTGAAAATATGAACAGCGAGTCCAACAGAATCCAACCCCAAAAATTCTCGCAGTTGGCAAACACATAAAAATGGGTCTAAAATGGAATAATGCTAAGTGTTAAGAAAGGAGTAAACTGACGTGGAGTTTGCCACGAAGCTCACGGTCGGAGCGAAGCTTGACGTAGATACGCTCGTCCAGACTAAGTCTGATGAGATCCAATGGTTCCTTCACCGCACTCTCTTCTTCAGTCGCCATTGCTCTGTTTGTCTATCCGTTTGATTATTTGGTGTAAGAAATAAATAGAAAAAATTAGGCAGCTGTGAATGTGATTAATATTATTAAAAATAAAAATAAAATATTTTGTCTACTTGATAGATAATGAAACTCGCCAATTAAATAAATATCGAGGGTGGTTTTTAGCTATTAAGTAAATTTGAATCACTTGCCTATGAAGTATGAAGAGGAAGAATACTTTGGTAATTTTGCAAATTTTAAGCCAACACGAATTTTATATAACCTACCCATTGCTTTTAGATGGGGGATCACACATTTGTAATTTATAAAATGCCCCAAATGTCTTTTGTTTGGTTGCTTACAGAAGCTCTGTGTTTATGTATCAAGCCTCATTTCCCCAGTTAACTCCTGAACGAAGCATTCGTTGCTCCTTTCAGATCTTTGAAAGCCCCTTGCTGTTCCTCTCGTCCGCAGACCCATCACTAGGTTTTTTTTTTTTTTTGTGACCCATCACTAGGTAAGAGAGCACAGTTATGTAAAAGCCCATTTCTCTTTTTTGGTTATATGTTGTATTTTGGTGCTCCATTGATAATTTCTTGTCATGCATCTGGTGTATTAATGATACACATCTCTGAGCCATCGCTTTCCATGCCTTATTTGAAAAGGGGCATTGGAATAGGAGATGCTCAGTTGACTCCAGGTTAAATTTAAATAGGTGCCTAGGGATTTCTAGATATTTTAGTAATCTGTCGATGGTGGGAAGTTTACCCCTCCCTGCCAACCACAATATGTGCAAAGCAAGTGGTTGCACATGTTTGATCTAGTTCAAATTGTGCCGTATCACCTTAGGATGTGCATTTTGTTAACCAAGTTTTATATAAAACTCTCAATACACTGTAAATATACGAATCATATCTTGTAGCATATAAAGTTATCGTTCTTGCGAGGAATTAGATAAAATAATTTGAACCTAACTTTGTCTAATATATTCAAAATATGATTTCAACGACAATAATAACCGAAATTTAAACAATTAATAATGTAAGGTTCCGATCATGTATCTCATACATAATATGTATCAAATATATGCAGTGGAAAATAAAACGTAACCTCAAAAATCAGATCTACTCATCCATATAGATATAGTGCCTGTTTGGATGAGCTTATTTCAATAGAGCTTTTGTTAGTAGAGCTTTTGTCAGTAGAGCTTTTCTGAAAAGCCAGTAGATCCTCTCTAACGAAAGTCCACTTAAAGATAGAAGGATGAAACTTCACAATGAGATGGCTAGAATTCTTTCTTTATGCTAGTAAAGACAAGAACTCTTGTGAGAGTTAGAGAGAAAAGTGTGTGTATGAAAGAACTTTTCTTTCTTTCTTCTTGTGACTCACACAAGATGCACGAAAATGATGATTATTTTCTGCCATCTTTGGTCTCCCATAACTCTCATCATTAATGGGAAGTTATAGGAAGTTAATGGTCATAAATAGCATGCATTAAAGGAAGTTATGGGAAGTTAATGATCATAAAATAGCATGCATTAATAAAAGTTTTAAGAAGTTAATGACTAAATTGGCAACCATCAACACTTGTTTCTAATCCATTCTATGCAATATTTTCTACCATAATCACATCGCGATACAATCCTGAAACACTCTCTCATATCTTGAATCACCATTGAAGACCATTTTACTCATCCTTCAGATCTCCTATGTATGTGACCCATTAGGTTCTCGGTTATGTTGGCTACTTGAATTAACACTCAATTCAAGTAAGTAAAGAGCGATATGACCCCCAATTGACCGAAAAGTCAGTGGTTTGACTACGAACCCTTCCACACTCAATGTTGTCATGCAATTCATCCTTTCACCATCTATACCCCACTTGGTTCAGAATATGGTCAAAGTGTCAACTCCCACTAGACTAACTACATCATATCTAGTCCAAGTGATATCAGATCTTATCCTGAGGATCTCATTGCTCTATGTATCATTGAAGACTCTCTTCATGACACATATTTGCTCTGGCCAGAGACTCCTGAGTAATGACCCAATAAGAGGTCGTATGTATCATCTCCTTCTATCAGAAGTAAATCCTTTATTGGCTACTCAATTACCTTTGAATACCTCAAACTGTACCCAATCGCCACCCTATAGTATCCTTTGAAAGGCACCGATGAATGGAGTCAAAGCACAGGATCAGTATCTGAGATATCCTTGAGCATCTCAAGTCAAAGGATACTTGCACCATTGCTATGATGAAACTATCATTGACACTGGAATATAATGTTTATATGATTGTCGCATAGTAGGTCAATCCAATGTACTTACTACCCTTAGTAGGCATCCACATGTTAACTCTAAATAACTCATGTCTATAACTTATGAGATCTACTGTTTGATCTAATAAAGGAGTATAACATGTGCTAGTCTATCCGGATTAATGATATCCCACCTCATTAATCTTATGACTAGGGAAAGTTTAGATACTAACATGATAGGAAACTCATTATCATGATCTCATCATGATTTCCTCCACGCTATGTTTTGTATCAAGGACTTCATTAAATCAATTTAAGATCAACATCAAATCCATAAATGTATATACACTGAAATAATGAAAAATGCATTTATTAATCATAAAATGATTTGTACAATAAGTGCTAAAGGTGATTGCCTTTAGAGCACTTCTCTAACAAACTCTCACTTATACTAAAGTCAATCGCCTTGATATCTAATACTATAAGTTTGTACATGTGACACAAAACTCTTTTGAGAAATAAGCTTAGTCAACGAATCAACTATATTCTAATTAGTAGGAACTCTCTCTATCTTGACATCATTTTTACCAATGATTTCTCTAATCAAATGGTAACGCTTGAGTACATGTTTAGACTTTTGGTGACACCTCGGTTCCTTCACCTGCTTTATGGCCCCATTTTTGTCACAATACAATTGCACTGGGTCAATGATGGTCGAAACCATACCAAGTTCCATGATGAACTTCTTAATCCAAACCACTTCCTTCGCTACTTCTGAAGTTGCAATGTACTCCGCCTCTGTCGTCAAATCTGTAGTCATCTCTTATTTAGAACTTTTCTAACTAACTACACCACAATTTAGTGTGAATACATATCTGGACTGAGATCTGGAGTCATCCCTATTGGATTGGAAATTGGCATCAATATACCCACTTACCACAAGATCACCTTCTCCATATACCAAGAATACATCCTTATCTCTACTCAAGAACTTAAAGATATTCTAAAAAGCCACCCAATGACCCTCACCAGGGTCCAACTGGTATCTGCTCTTAACACTTAGAGCATATGATACATCGGGTCTAGTACATAACACAACATACATGATTGATCCTATAGCCGAAGCATAAGGAATCAAACTCATGCGAGTTCTCTCATCTTGTGTCTTTGGACACATAGATTTAGAGAGTATAATCCTATGTACCATAGGAAGATAATCTCTCTTGGATTGCTCCATGCTAAACCTCTTTAATATCTTATCTATGTATATACACTGAAAAAGACCAAACAACCTCTTATATCTATCTCTATAGATCCTTATCCCCAAAATATAAGTTGCTTCTCTAAGGTCTTTCATAGAGAAGTTCTTAGCTAACCAAATTTTGACTGATTGCAAAGCTGAGACTTTATTTCTTATTAGCAATATGTCATCTACATACAGTACAAGGAACACGATTGCACTCCTACTAACCTTCTTACACACATGGCTCATTTCGATTTTATGAGAAACCAAACTTTTTAATTATCTCATCAAATCAGATATTCCAACTCCTGGATGCTTGCTTCAATCTATAAATAGATTTTTAAAGCTTGCATACCTTTTCTCCATTCGTGGATATGAAACCATCAGGTTGTGTCATATATACATCCTCAGTTAAGTTTCCCTTAAGAAAAGCCATCTTCACATCTATTTGTCATGTCTCACAATCATAATGAGCAGCAATGACTAGGGGTATCCTAATGGATTTAAGCATAGCTACTGGGCTAAACGTTTTGTCATAGTCAACACCTTGCCTTTGACAATAACCTTTAGCTACAAACCTAGCTTTATGGGTAACTATATTACCCTCCATGTCAATTTTCTTCTTGAAAACCCATTTGCACCCTATGGGTTTTATCCCTTCAGGTGGGTCAACCATATTCCATACTTGGTTTTCATATATGGAATCCATTTCAGATTTCATAGCTTAAAGTCATTTATCAGATTCTGAACTCTTCAGAGCCTCTTTATAGGTAGTAGGCTCATCTTCTTCTATGAGCAATACGTCGTTAAGTTCACTTATGAGAAATTCGTATCTCTTGGGAATATGACGTATCCTACCTAACCTACAAACTTTTTATGTTAGAAGGTTAAACTATTGTTTTATCTTTATGAACAATAATCTCGGTCCAGATAGTTGATCTGCATTTGTTTAAGCATCTTAAACTTCCATAAGTTCAATTTTGCTCCCACTGTCTTCTCTTAGAAGAAATTCTTTCTCTAAACAGACAACATATTTTGAAATAAACACCTTTTGTTCTGAAACATGGTAGAACTAATATTCTATAGTTTCCTTAAGATATCCTACAAACAGACTCTTGTCAGATTTAGCTTCAAGCTTTTCTGACTGAATTCGCTTCACCTAAGCAAGATACCTCAAACTTTCATATGAGAAATATCAGGGTTTCTTGTTAATCCATATCTTATATGGAGCAGTATCAACTGACTTGGATGAAACTCTGTTTAGTACATAAACAAAAGTTTTGAGTGCATAACCCCAAAAGGTTTTTGGTAAATCTGCTAAATCCATCATAGACCTCCCCATGCCTAATAAGGTTCGGTTTCTCCTCTCACCCACACCATTGTGTTGTGGCGTGTAAAGTGAAGTCCACTAGGACAATATTCCATTATTCTTAAGGTAATGCACAAACTCTTGTCTTAAGTATTCACACCTCAATCCAATCGAAGTGATTTAATACTTCTCCCAAATTATTTCTCAACTTCATTTCTGAATTCTTTGAACCTTTCAAAGGCTTCAGACTTGTATCTTATAAGATACACATATCCATATCGATAAAGGTAATGAAGTATACGAAACCACCTTTGGCATGTATGGACATCAGTATGTATTAGGTCTAAAAGTCCACTAGCTCGTTCACCCTTTCCCTTAAAGGGTAACTTAGTCATCTTGCTTAATAAGCAAGATTCGTATGTGTCATATGATTCATAATCAAATGACCCTAAACTACCACACTTGTGTAGTTTAGACATACGTCTTCACTTATATGGCCAAGGCGACAATGCCATAAGTAAGATGATTTCACATTATTTCGTTTTATTCTTTTTTTATTATTGATGTTTAGAACCGGATTAGACATATCCAATATGTATATACCATTTCACAATATACCCAAAGCATATGACATTCCATTCAAACAAATTGAACAACCATTGTTACAAAAATTTAAATGAAATCCAGCTTTATTAAGACTAGAAACGAACATTACATTTTTAGTCAAAGCAAGTACATAAAAACAATTTCAATTCTAATACAAGCCCACTAGGGAGTGTCAATACATATGTACCTACAGCTAATGCAGCAACTCTTGCTCCATTACCCACTCGCAGGTTTGACTCTCCCTTGTTGAGTTGTTTACTGTTCCTGAGACCCTGCATGTCATTACAAATGTGTGAGCCACAACCGGTATCTAATACCCATATGTTATCAGAAACAGTATGAATATTAATAACATAAATACCTGAAGTAGATGGGGCATCAGATGCCTTCTTCTACTTGAAAGACTCTAGATAGGCCTTGCAGTTTTTCTTTCAGTGGCCATCTTTGCCACAGTGGAGGTAAATTCCCTTTGAGGTAGTCTTCTTTGCTTTCTTGACACCTCCCTTAGGGCCCGCGGACTTCTTCTTCTTTTGACTCTTTTTCTTCGAACCAGAAGAGTCCACCAGCATCACATCCTTGTCCTTGTGGACAGATGGCTTAACTACCTTGAGCATATTGACCAACTCGGGAATTGTGCTAGATATATTGTTCATCTGATAGTTAAGCACAAATTGTGAGTAACTATTAGTTAAACCCGTAAGAATTAAGTCAATATTTAATTTATGATCCAAAAGAAAACTTGAGCAAGTCAGCTGCTCGATATAGCCATTCATCTTTAGTGCATACTGCACTGGAGATGTCCCCTTAACCATCTTGGAGCAGAAGAGCAATCGCAAAGTCTTGAACCTTTCGGACTTTGCTTGCTCATAAAAGAGCTCCCTAAGATGATAGACAACGGTATGAACATCCATAGCCTCGTGTTGCTTATACAGCTCCAGTGATATAGTGACTAGCATAATACAACTAGCCATCTCGTTATCATAGTGACTAGCATAATACAACTAGCCATCTCGCTATCATCGAGATGCTTCCTATATGCCCTTCGATCATCATCAAAGGCATCAGCAGCAGGGGAATCGGAAAGTGATTCTTCCAGGACATAACCAAGCTTCTCGGACTTGAGAACTATTCTCAAGTTCTTAAGCCAGTCAAGGAAGTTTGGTCCAGTCAACTTGTTAGCTTCCATTAATGATCTTAAATTCACACTAGTACTCATGGTGTTGACTTAGGGAATAGCAACCTATCATCAAAGAGAGAAAAATTAGAATGTATTAAATACATGTCTATAAGGACTTTAGTAACACGCATTATGATTCCCACTATTTTTCACGAATTCATAACCCTCAATATAAATTTGAGAGAACTCGTAGAGAAATTCTCCTAGTGGATTGATATCCAATATCCCGAAGAATGACCTTGGGTTTGCCCAACAAGCTACCTTAGTTTAACCGATAGGTATCGATCATACCAATTGCATCTCCAATGCAACTATCGAATCTAGTGCTATCAACTATTGATGTGTGCACACTCATTAGGCTATCAACTCTTGACACTTGTACATCTAATGTACATTACCTAACTTCGCCTCTGTCCACGTTGATCTTAGGTTTGCCCAATAAACCAACACTTCTAGTTAAAATCGACCTATTAATCCGAAAATCCTATTTCTATGGTTCAAACATATCTGTGTAAAGCGAGCTTGGATTTGCCCAACAATCTTAACTTTAAAAGGACTCAGGTTCTCGGCCTATTAAAGGAAGACATTAGTTTTAATATTCTAAGTGAGGGGTGTGACTAAGGACTCATCTAACTTAGATGGTTTTATACCTATAACTCATATATATATACATATACATATAGTTATTATAACTACATGGCATGATATGAACTACCTAATCAAATTGGGCCTAAGCTCATAAGCATCCATCATGTAAGCCCACACATTCTCCTAACCATGCATTCTCGAATGCATATATGTAAACACATCATTTTGGTTATAATATCTTATAGATCCTAACATGAAAAGCCTAATCCAACACTTGGATCTAAGCCCAATCCAACATTTAGGTTTACTGTCTTTCTTGTACAAACTTGGCTAAAATTACTATTGTATGTTGTTTCATTTGAAATTAATATTAATCTAATTAACATGAATTCCTAATTCCATAAATTAATTCATAATTAATTTACCTTAAAATAATTATTTGATGTCCAAAATTAAACAACTTCAATTTTGTCACACATGCCAATTTTTCTAGTCTTACTAGAAAATATATTACTCAACTAAAATTAATTCAAAATTAATTTCTATAATTTCACAAAATTTTCAGAACATCAAATCATCATTACAAGCATCTCTAGGTTATTTCATGATGATCAAATAATTTAGGAATCACCCAAAAATTATTATGATCACCCAAACACCGATAAGGTACCAAAAACTGCAAATATAACTTCTAAATTTTTTTTCTGGAAATCAAGTTTCAAGAAAAATCATTTTTGCATGCATCAAACATCAAATTAACACATTTTATCAAATAAAAATATTTTTAAGGTTCTGGAACCGAAATATAAACATACAAAAACATCAAATAAAACAGATCATACAATTTCTGAAAAACTGTCAAGATCTAAAAATTATTTGATGAAATTATTAAAACACTTTTAATAATTCTACAAAAATTACAGAGGCATAAACACATCCCAAATACGTTCATATAATTTTTCAAGAATCAAATTATACAAAAATCTTATGTAACCTCATTAGTTTAGACAATAGTCATCACAGCCCAACAGAAAAACATATTTCATGCATGTTCATGTAAATTCAAAATTAAATATTTTAATCACATTAAAAATATTTTCAATCACATTGAATCATTCACATACATCTTATGAATAGATTGGTGAAAGAAAATCGTGAAAAACATTTTTATAATTAATTTCAAACAAAACATTACATGACTCTAAGTTGCCATAACCATGAAAATAGTTTTCACATGTCATGTATGCTACATCTAACAAGGCATAAGATGTCTCTAATACCATTGTAAGGTTCCGATCATGCATCTCATACATAATATATATCAAATATATGCAGTGAAAAATAAAACGGAACCTCAAAAACCAGATATACTCATGCATATGGATCTAGAAAACAAAAACATGAAATCCAAGATGTTTACATACCTTTCTAACAATCTCCTTCGTTCTTTAATTTTCTCCACATTGGGTTGTTATAAACCACAACGATCAACATAGACCGTCTCTAATGAAAATTCACACAAAGATAAAAGGATGAAACCTCACTAGGAGATGGCTAGAATTCTTTCTTTGTGCTAGCAATGACAAGAACTCTTGTGAGAGTTAGAGAGAAAAGAGTGTGTATGTAAGAAAGAACCTTTCTTTCTTTCTTCTTATGTCTTACACAAGATTATTATTTTCTGCCCTCCTTGGCCTCTCATAACCTTGGATAGAAGGATAAAACCTCACTAGGAGATGACTAGAATTCTTTCTTTGTGCTAGTAAAGATAAGAACTCTTATGAGAGTTAGAGAGAAAAGAGTGTGTGTGTAAGAAAGAACTTTTCTTCCTTTCTTCTTGTGTCTTACACAAGATGCACGAAAATGATGATTGTTTTTTGCCCTCTTTGGCCTCCCATAACCCCCCTCATTAATAGGATGTTATGGGAAGTTAATGGCCATGAATAGCATGCATTAATGGATGTTATGGGAAGTTAATGACCATAAATAACATGTATTAATGGAAGTTTTGGGAAGTTAATGATCAAATTGATAGCCAACAACACTTGTTTCTAATCCATTCCATGCAACATTTTCTACCACGATCACATCGTGACATACTCCCAAAATACTCTCTCATATCTTGAATCACCATTCAAGACCATTTTACTCATCCTTCGGATCTCCTATGTGTGTGACCTATTTGGTTCCCGGTTATGTTGGCCACTTGAATTAACACTTAATTCAAGTAAGTAAAGAGCAGTATCTAGCAACATGTCATGGCCCTAATTGACTAAAAAATCAGTGGTTTGACTACGAACCCTTCTATACGCAATGTTTCCATGCAATTCTTCCTTTCACCATCTATACCCCACTTAGTTCAGAGTATGGTCAAAGTGTCAACTCCCACTAGACTGACTACGTCACTTCTAGTTCAAGTGATATTAGATCTTATCCTAAGAATCTCATTACTTTATGTATTATTGAAGACTCTCTTCATGACACATATTTGCCCTAGTCAGAGACTCCCAATTAATGACCCCGATAAAAGGTCGTGGGTATCATCTCCTTCTATCAGAAGTGATGAATCCTTTATTGGCTATAATTACCTTTAATACCTCAAGTTGTACCCAATTACCACGTTATGAGCAACCCCTAAAAGGCACCAACGAATGGAGTAAAAGCATAGGATCAATACTGAGATATCCTTAAGCACCTTAAATGTAGCACCCCACTCTCGCAAGACACATACCCGACATCCTTAGTGATGTCTGAGAACTTGCCCCGTAAGGGTGGGGTGCTACATTTTGGTATTAGAGCTCAGAATTAGTATCTTATATGGGCTTTTTTGAAATATGTGTCAAGTTACATGCATTTTAGTCATGTCATAATAGACAGTAGCAGCTGATCCCTGATCTGAGTCACATGTGTATGAGTCACACGCATGAGCATGTGTTAAGAGTTTGAGCTGATAGAATTAGTGAGAGGAATGATGCTCTTTCAGAATGTGAGAAAATGAAAGTTGCGGATAATTAGAAATGGGAAATAATATATAGTTAGATATGATAAATAATGATTCAATGCAATTGTATTGGAGGATGTATTACAGAATATGACACCAATATTGTATTGTGGTGATATATCTCCAAATGTGATATAGATTTGAATGTATTGTCATGGATTGTTTGAGGAAAATAGGGATATAAGCAAAAATGATGAGATTAATGTGTGTGTGCAATGTGTGTATTGCAAAATTTTGATGTGCAGGATGAACGTTCGCATTCAGACGTTTCTAGATCATGGAAGCTAATGCTAATCTGGAGTGTACTGTGAGTAAACCTAGATGGTCTTACTTTATTGCTTGTTTGTTTATATTATGTATTGAATGATTATGAATGTGATTTGATTGTTGAA
>JAOTAX010141323.1:0-16698 GCA_025629825.1 Erythroxylum guanchezii | reverse complement strand
GTCACCTTGATGCGAGATTCTCAGGTTTCACCCCGAAAATCCGTATTCTAAAAAGCAAATTTTGAAAAAAAAGAAAAATGGGCGGGCGAGATAAACAAAGAAAGAGGCTCTTCAAGAGTTATGTTAGAAGGTGCTAAATTCACTTATTTTACACAATTCTTCTGGTCATGCCTTTTCTTCCTCTTATTTGCTTCGATATATTGGGTTGTTGTTTATCTGGCTATATATATAAATCATCAGTATATGCTATATGAAAGAACGAATGAAAGTATTAATAGAACATGGATTTGTATAAAAATATGTATAACCGATTTCACACTAGCAAGACAGGATCTCGCATATTTTTTAAAGATTGGCTTTCTGATAGCCAGTTTTGGAATTTTTAGTGTCTGTTATAAGCTAATGTTCCCAACAATGGAAAAGGATGATTTGGGAAATCCAATCCAGGTTATTGCACAACTTTCCTGCGTCTTGTTGAACTTGAAATACCCTTTAAAACCAGAAAGGGAAAGACACCTTCTAAATCTGTGCTTTCTTTTCAGCGTTCTAAGTAGTCTCTTTTTGCAAGGAATTTCTTTTAAAATCTTTTTTTTTTTTCTCTTGTTTTCTTTAGTCGCAATCTTACTCTTCCCTTTATATTACGCCCACTTATTCATCTTTTGGGGATATATGCTTGGTCAAGGGCTAGCTAAGTGGGGCTTTTACCTAGCTTTTCAACAAGTTTGCCTCTACGCTCTTACCTTATTATTTATTAATGATACTAAGTCAAGTTCCGCCCATAAAAAAAAGCGTCTTTTTTCTTTTCTTGCTCTTCTCATTATTCAAATAATGTATGGATTCCTCTATTATCAAGATTTTTATTTAATGGAACCCTTAAAGCTAGCCGCCATCCTGTCGGGAGCCTGCATAATTTTTATATGTATTTCACATCGCCCGAAGGGGGCATTTTATACGGCACTAATCATTTATTTCATCTTAAGCATCATCATAGGTATAATGTCATTACCAGAAAAAAAAACAATCATATGTGGAATGCCACACGGAATATTCATTTTTTTTTTTTTACATTTCTGGCTTTCTTTGGCGATTTGGGTGTTTAAAGATAGCCTACCGCAAAGAAAACAACCCTTAGTACCTTTTTTTTTCGGAGGTCTATTTTTCTTACTACCCCATTTTCCCGAGCTTTCTTGGCTTGAAAAGTGGATGGAAGGGATGGACCTCCTTCTATTAATAATCGGTGTGTATTCTTTTGTTGAGGATGAAAAATCCTATAAAAAAAGAATTACTAAAATCACCCAAAAGTGGCTTAACGAACGAAAAGAAAAGAGAACTAGATACCTAAAAAGGCTTTATGCATAACCAATCTCTTTCAAAAAATTTATAGGTAACCAGTCTTTACTTAACTCGACCCTGACTTAGCTCAAGCAGTGCCCAACAATCCCATGTCTTTCTTGGTTGGTAACCCCAACCGGCGATTTCCAACAAGTCTTTCTTCGTTTTTGGAGGAAGCAGACTTTTAGACTGATTCAACGAGATATGCCTTGCCTGCATTAAGATTTAAAACTTGTCGTCTACTTTCAGGAAATGTTCGGAACAGAGAACTTACAATAATACAACGCCGTATTCTCCGAAGATTGAGGAACAAGAAGATATCTATTAAGAGAAAGATTTATTCGAGAGAAAATCGTAACAGTTACATCATTTCACAAACTACACGAAAGTTGTCCCTTTTTCATGGGGATTTACCCATCACAGAGATGCACAGAGGAAGAGAACGAACTTCATATATCCCTTTTCTACTCAATCCAGAAACAAGATCGGATGTTATTCTGGTTCGTCTCCAGTTTTGTGAAACTATTCCTCAAGCAAGGCAGCCGATAAGTCATCGAAGGGTTTGTGTCAATAATAGAATGGTAAGCATTACTCATTTGAAAGTGTCCCACGGTGATGTAATATCTTTTCAAGAAAATGACGCAAGAATCCGCGGTGAAGAAATAAGGAGATCTTTCTATATCGAAATATCAGTTGAAAAAATGTTAGGCAAATTCCTGTATCACCCGGTAAGAATGTGGAGAAGAACAAAAACAGAATGGTTCCACCTACTCAAAACTAAGAGGGGATGCCGCCTACTACTAAAATCCCGGTTTTTGCAACAGTTGCGTTCTTCTATGCAAGAATCAGACTTAGAAAGAATAAAGAAGTTTGGACCCGAAAAAGTATGCTTAGGCAGTTCCTTCGCTGAGCACAACAGAATGAAGATCCATTTTTATCATTTCAAATCCCTATTCTTATCGAAGAAAAGGAACGAGAAAACCCGAAATCTTCCTACTCGAATAATCAGTCCTATAGTTTACAACTCTTCTTTATATAGTAATTGGATCTATTGCTTCGCATCCTCCCAAAAGGTTACTATGAAGAGAAGAATTAAAAGGATCGAACTACCTACTCATTATTCGGAGGTGAATCATAGAACACTAAAAGCTGTGGTATCTTATGTTCCTAACATAGGTCATATCCCTCACGACATAAGATTGAAAGATTTAAACCTTCCTCTTCGGAGCGGAAACGAACGTGGCCAAAACATATAAAGATTGGCGTAGTCGCTCATAGGGACATATCTATCCGGATAGAGAGAGTCTAGATCGATTTATAGATCCCTATCTATATGTATCTCCGTGGCTAGAGATAAAGATAGGGATCCATCTAGATCTTGATTGACTATTTCCATTTTTTTTTCTTGATTCTACTTGATTGCCTTTTTTTTTTGACGACAAGTTTTAAATCTTAATGCAGGCAAGGAAACATCGTTTTTCAATTATTACTTGTTGGGTCAGAGCGTAGACGAGCGAGCAGAGCCCAGGAAACAGGGGAGCCCGTCATAGAGCAGTCGACTAGAAGTAGAAGACTGCTGGCCTGAGAAAAGGCGGCCTCCCCCGGGAAACACGGCCAAATTGATCTTCTTTCTTTTTTATTTCGGGTTTCTTTATTTTAGGAAGTCATGGACTGATCGCTTGGAGAGACTGGAGTAGATAAAGGTAAGAAGCAAGTAATCCCTTGCTTCTTTCTGTGCTGCGCTTTCCTTTCATACCCTCTTTCTGTCAGTTGAGTAGTCCATAGCCAGCGAAGGAGGTGGTTGCCGGTCTATCACCATCCGCTTAGCCTTTGTTTCTTGGTAGACGTTTCCCTGCCGGTCTGTGCTTTTGATCCCGTAGAGCGAGGGTATTAGGATAGGTTGTAGGCGCATGCCTTTCTTTTCCTTTTTTCGTTATAAAAAGTCTTCCCCCTAAGAAATTACTGATTTCTCTTTGTTTGTTGAGTTGACCGATTGAAGTGCCTGCCTTTGCTTCTTCCTTGAGTGTAGCTGCTTTCTTTCCCCCCTTTAGGGGCAATTGCATTCTTTCGAAGCTTTCCAGGCTGTATGTGCTTTCGATTAGCATTCCAAGGTTGTAATTCATTTCAATCGGCTAACTTTCGCACCTTTAGTGGTTGAGCTGACCAAGCAAGTCATTTGTTTTTCTTTCTTGTGTTTTCTAAACGAACTCTGCTCTCTGCCGGGGATCGGATCTTTCCTCTTTTTTCTAATTTACCTTGACCCCAAAAAACTTAGCACTTAGGATAGGAGCCCTCAGCTCTTAAGGAAAAGTAGCTTTGGTCTCATGGGGATCAGTGCATTGAGAAGTGGTACCCAAAAAGCGTCTATAGCCAATTACATAAATCGTAACATATGTCGCCAACATCATATAAGAGGGAGAAAAAAAGATTGATACTCTTTCTCGTTTACATAAAAGCTAGGGCCTTACCTTCTGAATTCATGACCGAGTAAGATGCTGGAAATATACTTCGCCTAATCCCTTTTCATTACACCCCTTATAAAGGCTTCCAAGGGCTTATTCGACTGTCAATCTATCTTCGCGGGTGAATTACAAGGTAAGCTTTTGTCCCCTTTTCCCGTTCATCGTAGAAAATCTTTCAATCTTTGTAATATTCTGAACCGTTCATGAACATCACAGCGAATAGAATGAAAACATTGTTAGCTCCCACATAAATAAGGAGCTGTGCAACAGCTACAAAATGAGAGTTTGCTAAAATATAGAATAAGGATATACAAACAAAAACCAATCCCAACGACAGAATAAATGGGGTTGGTAAATAATACTACTCCCAGCCCCCCCCAATATCAGACCGACTCCGAGAAAGATTAAAAGAAAATCATGTATTGGTCCAGGCAAATCCATTGTGCATAAAATAAGAAATCAAAAATCGAATGATTTTTTCATGACCTTCTTGACCCGACCAGGAATAAACTTAGTTATATTAGATTCGTAATTGAATTAGACTTAAATTACTGTAGGTAAAACTCTTAGGCTAATTTCATTCTTTCTGGAAAAGGAGACTTCAACATTCTAAAGTTAAATTTAGAACTAATTATGAATAAAATTACGGATATATTAATAGATTTGCAATCCAAATTAGGGCGGGATGCGATTCTCATCAACCAAACATAGTATTTGTAGTTTTTATAGTTCGTTGACCGAGCAAACTGAAGGAAAAAACCCATTCCATTTCTGTCTCTTTACATCAAAACTGAACCCTAGTTTAGTAATTGGAAATTGCTCTTTAATCCAATTTGAATCAAAGCGGGTTTACTAATTTTTTTGAGGTGAATTCAAAATTGTTCGAATTGTATAATCGTCAATTACTGACATTGGTAAACGACCTAAAGCAATTTGATTTGAATTGAATTCGTGACGATCATAAGTAGAAAGCTCATATTCTTCGGTCATTGATAAACAGTTTGTTGGACAATACTCAACACAGTTTCCACAAAATATACAGATTCCGAAATCAATACTGTAATTAAGCAACTCTTTCTTTCGAATATCAGTTTCCAATCAACAACAGGTAGATCTATAGGACATACACGAACACATACTTCACAAGCAATGCATTTATCGAATTCAAAATGGATTCGACCGCGGAAACGCTCCGATGTAATTAATTTTTCATAAGGATATTGAATCGTTACAGGTAAACGATTTGCGTGGGATAAGGCGATCATGAAACTTTGACCAATGTACCTTGCAGCTCGTATAGTTTGTTGACCATACTTCATGAGACCAGTTAGCATGGGGAACATATCGTTAATAGTTATGAAAAATTGGATATTTGTTTCCTTCTCTTGGTTGAGACAAGCCATGAATATATAAAAGTAGTAGTCCCTTATTTAAAGTGAAAAGAGTTCAGAAGAGGTTGGTAATAATAAATTACCGAGAGAAATAGGTAAAAGAAATTTCCATCCGAGATTGAATAGTTGGTCCATTCATAGTCTAGGTAAAGTCCATCTTGTTGTGATAGGAATGAACAAGAACAAATAGGTTTTAACCAACGTAATAAAGATACTTATTTTGTTTCAAAAACGCCACTTATTTTATCTTTATTTATTTCAAAAAGCTCAATGTACGGAATAGATATATTCCAACCGCCCATGTAAAGAACTGTTACAAAGAATGAAGAAACTAATAAGTTTAAATAAGAAGCAACATAAAATAAACCAAATTGGATACCTGAATATTCGGTTTGATAACCTGCTGCTCATAAGAAAGCCACTTTTAGGTTAGGGAAGAGTCTCTTTGTAAAAAGATAGGGAAAGAATTGTCTCAATCCAAAGGGACGTCCATTTCACTGATTTTTCGCCGGGATTAGGACACCCCATTTTGAGGTACCACACGAGTCATTGTCCTTGGAAATCATTACAACATATTTTGAATAAAGTCTCCTGCCCTTCTCTGATTTTTTGTCTAGCTTCAGACTAGAAGTGATTGAACCGATGGGACAGCTTTCAAAGGCTAGAATAGCTCTATTTGAACTAGTTGAATGAAATGGATCCATACTCCATACAAAGGAACTGATAACTTGCATCCTTTAGTCAACCATTTCGTGGATGGGCAGTGGATCTGATTGGTAAGCCACCAGCAAGCAAGCAACATACGTTCATACTTGTTGCAACGGATGATTTTAACGAGTGAACGAGCTCCATACCCTCTCCCGTTGCTCGAGCGTCTGCAAACCTTTCTTTCCTGGTCCTATCGAACCAGATATTGTATAACCTGTTGAAAGCAAGCCAAAAAAAAAAGCGGTATTTATTCAAAAGTTGTCGCTGAACCCTTCGATTCTTCCTCCGATGAAGAAAATCCGGTTTTCGTAGATCGAAGCGGGTATTTACTCTTTCATGTCGGGTTTAAGAAAGAGGATTCATACCTTCGTTATGGTTTTAAACTTGAAGCAAAAGGGTAGCAGTTATTAAGAAGTGCTTGAGTTGGCCTGTCGAGTTCCTTCCATTTCCGTTTTTTTTTAGAGAAGGCTCCGAAAGGTAAGTAAACCCTACTTACTTAGAAAATGAAAGAACTTTCCCTCCCGTCTGAGACCTGGTAGTCTTAAGTATGGACATCCCACTTTCACTCGCTTCCCCCAAAATCAAGTCCAATTCCTAACCATGAACCTTATTTTCTATATACTCGTTCTACTTATTCCTTGAAGTCCTAGCCATGTCTATATCCAGGCGAGCTTTCCAGGGATCCGCTAGCCAAGATCTCCCATCCGGTCACCGAAAGCGGATTCTATCCTTATTAATGATTCCTCTCTAAAAAGAGCTCTCTCTTACCTGCATGCTCCTTTTTCCCGACTAACAGCTGAAAAATAGGACTGATCCCCCACCCTAAACTATAAAAAAAAAAATATCCGAGCCCTTCCCGGGACAAATCAGACTACATTCTGCCCGGTTTTGCACACAGTCTTCGGATTTGGCTTGGGAGCGGGCTAACGCTTTCATACCCAGTGAGGTAGCTGCTAGTCAAACCTTCCCCTGAACCGCTGGAATGGCTAATAGCATACCTTTCACTATCAACCAACAAATGTTTGCTACCCTATGTTCGCTTCCTGGCCTTTCCCCCGAAAGAAGCAGAATCGAGAACAAAACTGGCTGTTTGTTGAAGCTTTGCTTTGTCCGCCCTCCTTCCTAATGTCACTTCAGAAATCAAAGACAAAAGCCATAAATAACCACCAACAGAGAGACAGAGACTGATCACTTTTTGGTCGGGGCAGGGACTCGGATTAGCCTTGCGCTCGTTCTCGTTATTGGCCGATCTTTGGTCGAGCTTTCACAACGTTCTTTGACAAGGGGCTTTCCCTAGGATTGATTCTCCAAACCTTAACTTGACTCTTTTTCCATGTCTGTTGGTGGATAGCTCATACTGACTTTTCCAATGGTTTGCCATCGTTCATCTATTCACAAGCACGTATTGGTCGACACCCAAACCCCACTTCTGCTTGTTCGAATTCAATCGGCCGGCCGGAAAAAGGCTTGAGTTTTCTACTAAAGAGTTGAAGAGGGGGAGTAATAGTAATAGTTCGGTGAGACCGATTGAACTACATCCAATAATAACCCTTGATTTTGCCATTCTTTCTCCGCTCATTCCTGTAGCGCTTACCGTTGATCACCGATGTCCGAGCCTTGCCCGATCAATACAGAAAAAGATTCTCCAGTAGGGAGGGAAGAGAGAGGCCTGTTCACTTAAGACAGGCAGTAGTATTTTCATTCAATAGGGAACTATTGAGAAAAGAGGGTCGCTAGACTGAACTTGACACCAAGCCAATCGATAAGGAAACAGTTAATCTTAGCCAAAGCAAACCAAATCGAGAATTTCGTAGAGAAAGAGAATCGGTTGTTGCAGCTGTGGCGGGTTTAGCTTGATACCAAAAATACGAGTCGACTGATGATTGTTCCGAAGGAAGGACAATAAACAAAATTCAGACTTTCTCCCGTCCATCTATCATTCCTCCAGCTCTCGCTTTTGCTATTCTTGCTGCTGAGGTTGCATTAAAAGCGGATTCTATAGCTATAGCTTACGTTACCCGCGGACTGATTTTTCTCGATTGGAGATAGGTGTAAGGCGAGCAATAGGAGGGTTTCTTAAGCACCCTACCAAGGCTTAGCGTGAGTTACAATTAATACCATACCTAACAATTACTTAATAGAGAGTAGAGAGGGTCCTCTTTTCTAGCTCACGAAAACTAGGAAAAACTAGCGCTTAGAGTTCGGTGGCTCCAAAAATATGATCATTTATCAAGTATGTGTGTTATATAGGCTATTATTGATTGTTCAGTCTAGCCATAGAACTGGGTCCCTGGGTATCACTTCGGGCATCGTTCCCCTCGTGGAGGACGTATAAAGGGACCTTGGTCCATAGGTGCCAAGATAAGACGTCCTTAAGTGAAAACTTTCAATCTAAGTCCCATTTGTAGTTGGAGAGGGCATGATTTTTCCTTCCCTTCGGGACTCTTCTTTCTTCCACTTCGTGTCTTTAAAGAGACTAGTATTCAAGACCAAACCCTGTCCTTGAAAGGGGACTAAGATGATATTTCAGTTTCTATCGGCCGGTGTCGGTGTCAGCCAAGGAAACGAACCCTATGTTGATTAGGACGGACACGCAGCCACAACAGGGAAGCAGCAGGGGATTAACGGATTAACATTCGATCATCGGGCTCGGGAAAGACCCCTATGCTCTGAATGAACCGATCCACGAGCTCTATCGATTAAAAAACGACTTTCGTGCAGGGGTCAGTGTAGCTACTGATTCCATTGACTGAAGGATTGCTGACATCTTCTGTGATGGAAGCCAAGGTAAATGCCACCAAGACGCAGCTTCACCGACTAGGCGAAAATAGCATTCAGGCATCGTTAGAGGAACTGAACAGATGTACCAACTGTATCTTATAGCCGCATTGATGATTTCCTCACTTCGTTCTTTTATTGAAAAGAGAGACTCTCGTTTGAGCAATCCACCGATAAACCATACTGCGACCGGGGCCCACTCTCTGGTAACAGAACTTTTTACAGAGATTGCCTAGTTCACATCCGACTTTACAACCTTTCCAAAGTGTGCGCTTTAGTTTGATTCGTCCCTTACTATCACGGTGCAGCCCCTTTCTTTATCGATTTTGTCTTCACAGTCTAGCCAAAGTCTCCATTCTTGAACGACAGCACCTACTCCACCCTTCGATCTAAATGCAGAAGTCGATCCCCCATAGGAGGTGTACCTTGTGGGAACGTCCATTTCGTCAAACTGGAGTAGGAGTAGGACATAGCAGGTCTTAGGAATCGATGTTAATTTAATGCCCGAGGAATGAGAGCAGGAAAGCAAGCCGCTTCAACTCTAAAAAAGAGTGTCTAACATGAAACTCTGATTTTTTAGCCCAAAGATGCGCCTTCGACGAGCCCTTTTATACCTACCGGCCGTCTTATGCTTTCAAGTTAACATAGGTTAATTCCTATCTTTAATAGCTATAACAGACGGTTTGATGTATGAGTTCGATCCATTACTGTTTTTTTCTTCGATTTGTTCAGAAAATCATCTATTTAGATAGTCTTTTGTGGCTATCTAAATAGGTTATTACGTTCTACAGAATATAAACATTTTAGAGATATTCATCCCGGATTAATGACATGTTCAATTCATTTCCATAAACCGTACCCATCAGAAATCGTAGTTGGTAAGAAGTAGTGCTTCTTAGTGAAGTATGCTATCAGTCAAGGAACTGATTGATCTACGAATGCCGGGTTATCTAATCTCCTGTTAGGCGCGCCAGCCCTGTTTTCAGGAATGATTGAATCAGAAGCATCTCGGGAGTCAATAGACTGTTTGCGACGTGAAGAAGACTCGGTTGTAGATCGCTAGGCCCCTTATTCAAAAGGAATTGATAGAGTCAGATTCATATGTAAAGGCTAGGCACCTTCCCCGCATTCGCACCTTTAAGAAAGTTGATCGATAAAATGCTACATCTGATCTTAAAATGGAATTCGATATTCTATCTCTTCCTCGAAACAGGTAAATCATAAATTATTCAATTAAAAAGGTGTACGGGGAGCCCCGCGCGCTAGCCAACACAAAGAATGGTGAAGGCCTGCAATCGTGACTTTAGTTCCGGTGGAAAGCTCTGAAAGCAGAGCATTACCTAAGGTAGATCATTTCTCCCTCCTTACTCCTTCCAGTTTGCCATAAACCCTCTTGGCTAATTGTTGACATCATCTTCAATCTCAGATGTCAACTCTTCAAGGTGTGCTTTCCTTGTCAGGATCCTCTATATCTGTTCAGTTCTCCTCGAGTTTACATTAAATGTCCAAAAGCTTGCTGGCCAAGCTCTCAGACAGGGTTCAGTCTCGAGGACCTCCCTCGGGCATTGAATCTCTGGCCTTAGCCTGCCTACCAGTCTTGATCTCTTGCAAGAACAAAGGGAAGCACTAATCAACTATTTCAGCATGCCATTGGAAGAAATGATTCACTCGGATGCTCTCACAGCGATGCTGAAAAGGTCATCTCTACTCTGGCTCCCCTGACTTACGCGAAAGAATCATCCTCAGAAAACTAGCATCCCGGATGGTTGAGCTCAAGGGAAGCACCCTGAGAGCAAGAAGTTCGATCAATTCTGCCAAAGCCTCTCACTCTCAGTCTACTGCTTCTGAAAAGACAGACTTCTAACTGCGAGAGTGCCTTAGATCAGGAGCATGAACAGCTCAGCTCGGTTCTCAAAGATTGAAGAAGAAAGAGAGCAGCTAGCAGTTGAAATTCGGTACTTACAAGCCAAAGATGCAGAGTTCCTCAAACAACAGGATTCACTGATAGCTGAATTAAAAAAGGCTAACGAAGGGATATCCAGAAAGCTTGCAGAACTGGAAGAACGAAGCCCCGAAACTCTACTTTTAATGCCCACAGATCTGCTGGAAGTAGGCACCCGAAGATGCCAAAGAAGCTAGCCACTATCATCGTATAATAAGGCAGAGGCTAAACTCTTGGGCCGTAGGAAGAGCATTTTTCTATGTATATTCAATAGACCCCTGCCCCTAGTCGGATGATCCCTCGTTCTATCTAACCCCCTGGGTAAGCCTCATTGTTTATAAGTTCAGTCTCGCTTGGTCGTATCATCGATCGAAGATAACACATCATCTTAGCCGGGTTGGTGTTCGGTTTTATTCGTGTAGGTAGTTTACTAACCTAGCCTCCAACCTTTCCATAGTGATTGAGGAACTACTAAGCACCGGACCTCGGGGGTAACTCCTCTTTGGTAGGGATGGCAAACAAGACAGAAAGATTCCGAGCGCCCCGAGAAAGGAGATTTTTGATAACCTCAATAAAGTGATTTATTTCAATGAGGTGATCATAGCATCGATAGCTCTGTTCGTAAGGAAAAAGCATTTAGGCCAATCTTCCCGATAAGGATAGAGAGGTCTTTTTTTTGGTTAACAATTTGGAGAGTTTGCTTTTACACATTAGACTGGGGCAAAAAAAGGAAAATCAAAGCGCATATGGCACAAAAAGGAAATCCGATTTCGGTAAGACTGGATCTCAATCGTAGTTCAGATTCAAAGTGGTTCAGTGAGGGCGACCGCGAAAGTCACCGAATGGGTCAGTCTTTTCCTTCAGTTTTCCTATATTAAAAAAAAGCGTGGGAGGACGTTGCAGATGTCCGGGACGGACACGACTTCTTCTAACGCCAGAAGACCACTGGAAAACACCCGGGACCAGAGCATGTCGTGAAAGAAGCACGCACACTGGGCGGGCGTGCTTCGACCGTGTCTCCGGGGCACAGTTGAATGTAGATATCATGAACGCGAGGTGCAGGATACCAGGCCGAGAAACCCGGGCCCCCCCTATGTGCCGATCGCTAGCGCATCCAGGGCCCCGGCGCCCAGCTCAGCTGGAGAGGCCTAGCCTGATCTGAGAAGTTCTAATTCGGTTCGGATAGACTGAATTCAAGAACGCCTTAGCCCCTGGAATCAATAAGAAAACAAGTGCTAAGTTTCAGATCAGTGAATAAACCGAAACGAAAGAAGAGACGTTTCTCGCTCGGCGCCTAAAGCGCACTATGCTCCGCTTCAACAAATGAGAGTTTTCGGTGGAACCGGTGAACCACGCGAGCTGGTTAGATGCGTGGGACAGAGGGCTCATAGTACCTGCTAGCGCGGCTATGCAGTGGAAGGGAAGGAGCCTAAATCGACCCTCTTCTTTCTTTTTTTTTTCAAAGAAAAAAGCAGTACAAAGAGATTAGACTCTCGGCTGAGACTAAGCAGCCACCGACCGTTCCGACGCGCCCCCGACCTATCTTGATTAAGACCGAAAACCTATCTAAAATCAAATGGAGCCTAGTTTAAGCTGTCAAACAAATGATAGAATGGAAAATGAAAAATAACCCACTAGTAGGGAAGGGATATGGGTTGGAGTCTCTCTCAGTAAAGAGAGTTGTAGATTCGTAGAAAAGGAAAAGAGCCTTTACTTTCTATGTTATTAGTAAAGCGCGCTAGCTGCAATCTTTCTAAAGCAATAAGGTAAAAAGTGGACTTTGAGAAAGAGGGTGCTTGTTGCCGCTTTATTAGTAAGTAAGCTTCTTTTATATCAATAAAGGCGAAAGGTTGCTCTTATAATGATCCAAATTTTCTAAATAATAGTTGGTGCGTTAGCGCTTTAGTTTGAAATAAGGAAATTGAGGCCTTTACTAATAACATAGAAAAGGCTTTTTTATCAGGGTGCGCAGGGGTGGAACCCTATACAAAATCAGTTTCCTTTCAAATGACAACTGCCTCTTCCTTCTGCGAGGGCCTTGCACGAAACCAAACCGCCCCCCGCCCGATCAAGTACCAGTTGCTTCGCTGGTAGGCCCACTTAGGTTAGGTTTTCTTACCAACTTCCGGTGTGTAATCGACATGTTGCTAGCTTCAACTCGGTTGAATAAGAATCATTGATTCCCTCTGCTGTCCATTGATTATTCATTCAGGGTGCTCGGCCGGTGCTCCTTTCTCAAACCAGAACAACTCTGAACGTTAGGTAAGATAAGGGAAGACCACCTGAGCGAACCGACCGAAGGGACTTGACTTCTCCGAACCGAGCGATAGCGGCTTAAAGCTAAGCCTATCACGAGCAGCGTCGCTGCGCGGGGAGAAGCATCTCAAAGCAAAGTATGGGGCAAAGGATCAAACGCTTTGACTTTGTCCCCCGGGATCCGCCACAGGTTGGGTTTGAGCGAGAGCCTTGTGATGGGTGACTATCCAGCACGGTTCGGAGAGCACTTTTTGTCTGCGCTGGTGAATGGAAGCCCCCCCCTACCAAGCAAGAAAGAAGCGGTTCTTTCCACGGCAGAGTAACCATTGACTCTATTTATTATTATGGTAAATCAGTGTATCAAGATGTCAATCTGAGATCTTATTTTAGTTCGATACGTTCACCTACGAGACTCACCTTTGGCTTTCGTCTCGGTAGGTGTATTATTCTACATTTTCCCAAAATCACATTCATTAATTTCTTTCTTCCCCGTCGACCACGACGACTGAAACGACGCGAAAAAACCAGACCCGGAAAGGGGAAGGGCCAGTGGTGGACATTCGGGAAAGTCGGGCCGATCAGGTGTCTTCATTCAAGCGATAATACAGAAGAAGAACGAAACGAAGTGAGAGGCCGGGGGGCAGGGAAAAGAGTCGAGTCGATCAGGCTCGACGACCGGGAGAAGGAAAACGAAATCAGGATTTGGCCGAAAAAGAAGCAACGCTATGGATACCATGACCGATCACCATCGATAAAGAATCATCTTTCTAAATCACTTCGGGTGAGCGGGGCCTTCAAGCATCCGAAATACGCCGGGGTTGTAAATGACATAGCGTTCCTGATAGAAAATGACGACTCCTTCAGAAAAACGAAGTTATTCAAGCTATTTTTCCCAACGAAGTCCCGCTCCGAGGGCCCGACGAGTCATCTACTTAAAAGGACCCTCCCTGCAGTGCGCCTCTCCTTGAATTTTTCGGTCATGCAATATTTTTTGAATACAAAGAACCAAATTCATTTCGACCCCGTCGTAATTCTTAATCATTTCGTGGCACCGGGCGTGGCTGAACCATCCACGATGGGGGGAGCGAATGCACAGGGAAGAACTTTAGATAAGAGAATACGTTCTCGAATCGCTTTTTTTGTAGAAAGCTCGACCAGCGAGAAAAAGTGTTTGGCCGAAGCCAAAAAGAGGTTGACTCACTTCATTCGCCAAGCGAATTCTCTTCCTTTCGCGGGAACAACAAAAACCACCATCTCGCTCTTTCCTTTCTTCGGTGCTACCTTTTTCTTTCCAAGGGAGGGGGTTGGGGTGTATAATAACCTTTTTTTTGAGGATGCCCGGGAACAACTCCTAGGTCAATTAAGGATCCAATGTTGGAACCTCATGGGTAAGGAAAAGGTAATGGAATTGATAGAGAAATTCATAAACCTAGGTAGGATAGGAGAATTGATAAAGGGAATAGAAATGCTGATAGAGATTCTACTGAGAAACAGAAAAATTCCGTACGGGTACAACTCTTATTTGAACGAAATGAAAAAAATGCGATCTTTGTTGTCTAATAGAACAAACACTAATACCTTAATTGAGTCGGTCAAGATTCAATCTGTTTATCAAAGTGCTTCTCCGATTGCTCAAGACATCTCTTTTCAACTGAGGAACAAAAAAAGATCATTTCGTTCCATTTTTAGTAAAATAGTGAAGGATATTCCATTAGTAATGAAAAAAGGGGTGGAGGGGATCCGTATATGTTGTTCAGGTCGATCAGAAGGCGCAGAAATAGCTAGAACGGAATGCGGAAAGTATGGAAAAACATCTCGTAATGTATTGAACCAGAAAATCGATTATGCTCCTGCGGAAGTATCTACTCGTTACGGAATCTCAGGTGTCAAAGTTTGGATTTCATATAGTAAAAAAAAAGGGGGACGCGCTATATCCGAAACGTAAGAAATATAGTCAATATCATAAAGGCAGATGTAGTAGGGGTTGCAAACCGGACGGTACACAACTTGGTTTTGGAAGATATTGCACTAAAAGTTGTAAAGCTGGTCGTCTTTCATATCGAGCCATTGAAGCAGCGCGTCGTGCTATAATCGGACAATTCCGAAGAAATGGTAAGAGTTGTCGCGGATCTCCCTATTACCGGGAAACCTACAGAAGTAAGAATGGGGGGAGGAAAAACAAATCCTACGGGTTGGATTGCTCGTGTGTCCACGGGGCAAATTCCATTTGAAATGGATGATGTGAGTTTGTCAAATGCTCAACAAGCCCCTACATTAGCGGCGCATAAACCATGTTCGTCAACCAAGTTTGTTCAGTGGTCGTAACGTAATTGGTTAGTGGGGAAAAAGGGGCCGGGATTCAAAATAATTAGGCCTTGTTCCTGAACGACGGAAGTGGAAAGACACTACACTAAACTAAGGGAGAGGGATAGACTCCTTTTCTTTTTGTAATCGCCGAAATTGTACAATGAACCCTTTTGTTCCAGGCTATTTCAGGCTATTCAATATCTGGGACTGAGTTCCAGGATAGCAAAAGAGTCGTTGTTTTCTGGCTTCGGGATTCGATAAGGAAGAAAGAAGTAGAGAATGAATGCCGCTTTCTGAGATTGGAGTTGGAAAGATGTCTCATGCGACGTTCCCTGTTTTCTGGCATGCGTAGGGAACCACTAGCATCGAAGCCATCAAGCAGAATTCCTCTGACTAGAAGGTGTCTTGGGACATTGCTAGATCTTCTGAAGCGACTGAGCATATCTAATAGAGGATAAGGAACGAAGTTAGCGATATAAGCTAAAAATGTGCCGGGAACGACCAAGCGGGGGGAGGAAGGCGGCTAAGTGTTAAGTTAGGGCGCAGGTAGTCCCTTAGAATGAACCGACATGAGAATCAGAGAGGGAAAAGGGGAAAGATGCTTTCTGGAAGTGTGTTTCGTCGGATGGAAGATCAGTCCTAGTCAGTTAGGATGTGCAGCCCAGTTGATCTTACGAGGGCAGAAATCCCATTCATGAAACGAGCGGAGCGTAGGCGAGAGAATGGCCGAAGATGCAGTTAATAGTTGAACTCAGAGTGAAGGCCAGATAGTTGGATGGATAGGTCGGGATGAAAGGTAGGAGGAATCGGAAAGCGGGTAAGCTGATGTGCCATTCCAGGGCTACCTAAACGATAGAGTAATACAGCATTAGCGAGTCAACTCCCTGTCGAAGTAGATGCTTAGGGTTCCATACTCTGTATAGCAGGCAAGGGTCTCTATTATCGACTCGGGAATGAACGAAGTAGCTTCACTTCAAAGTCAGAGATATGTGTAACGGTGGACTGACAAATCCGCTCCAAGGCCTGAGTGCTACGGTTTCTTTTTTCAGTGGGAAGAGTAGCGGCCGATGAGAATGCAATAGTTCCAGAAGGAGCCAGAGTGATTTATGATTCGATAATCAAGAGGAGTCTGAGTAAACAGAAGTGAGATGTTTCTTCTTGAACTAGGTATGAATCAGATCTATTAGCTGATAGTTCCGTTCCTGTTTTTTTTCTAGCATAAGGTACAATGCTCGAAGAGGGGGAGCTTACTTAGCTGAGAGCAAGATTCTCTCATTGAAAGCGAGTATTCATAGCGAAGCATCTAGTGTTAGCAGCGAGTAAGCAAAGTGGATTGGATGCAGGTAAGCAGATTTTGCTGTACTATAAAGTGAGAAGATAGCTTTAGCAAAGCTCTACTGTTAAAGGAGTGCTGAGGTCGAAGCTAGGATCGGATAGGAAAACCCAACTAGTTCATCGGAATGGATAAAGTAGGATTGTTTAAGAAAGTAGTGACTTCGGGGGAAAGGTTTGGATGATTTTT
>JAOTAX010141238.1:0-16711 GCA_025629825.1 Erythroxylum guanchezii | reverse complement strand
CATTTGGATTGACCAATGCTCCAGCTGCTTTCATGGATCTTATGAACAGGGTCTTCAAGGAATATCTGGATCAGTTTATCATAGTATTTATCAATGACATTATGGTGCATTCCAAGAGCAAAGGGGAAAATGAGGAGCATCTCAGGATTGTATTGTAGACATTCAGGGAGAGGGAACTTTATGCTAAGTTCAGCAAGTGTGAGTTTTGGCTTCACGAGGTGATATTTTTTAGAGATATGATTTCAAAAGATGGGGTATATGTTAATCCGAGGAAGGTTGAAGCAATGATGAATTGGCATGCACCCAAGACAGTGACAGAAGTGAGTAACTTTCTGGGTCTAGCAAGTTATTATAGGAGATTTACTAAGGGATTCTCTATGATAGCTACTCTGATGAATAAGTTATTGAGGAAGAATCAAAAATTTATCTAGAGTGAGGAATGTAAGAAAAGTTTTGAGGAGCTCAAGCGCAGATTAACAAGTGCTCCAGTTTTGATTTTGCGTACTGGAGATGAGGGTTATACAGTGTACATTGATGCTTCGAGAAAGGGTTTGGGTTATGTGTTAATGCAAGAAGACAAGGTACTAGATTACGCCTCGCAACAGCTAAAGCCTTATAAACTGAATTACCTGACCCATGATGTGGAGTTAGCAGCAATGGTTTTGCCCTGAAGATTTGGAGACTTATTTGTATGGGGTTCAAACTAGGATTTTCACAGATCATAAAAGTCTTAAGTATTTGTTGAGTCAAAAGGAACTGAATTTGAGACAGAGAAGGTGGTTGGAGCTAATTAAAGATTATGATTTGTTAATTGAGTATCATCCAGGAAAATGTAATGGCGGATGCCTTGAGTAGGAAATCATCAATAGCCCATGTTCAGATAATTTATCTGTCGTTATTGGAAGAAATGACTAAGCATATAATAAGTTTGAAGCAGGAGGAACCTGAATGTGTTGTTGCTACTTTCAAAGTAAGGTCGATACTCAGAGAGAAGGTTAGGGAGTTACAAACATAAGATGCAGAATTGAGTAAGCTCTGAGAAGAAATTCAAAATGGCAGGAAGTCTGAAGTGGTAGTGAGGGATGATGGACTCATGACTGTAGGAAACAAACTATGTATTCCAAATGTCAAGGAAGTCTGGATGAGATATTGGATGAGGCACACAATGTGCCTTATTCCATACACCCAGGTAGCACCAGGATGTATAGAGATTTGAGAGAGCATTTCTGGTGGAAGGCCATGAAAAGAGATGTAACATAGTATGCAAGTAAGTGTCTAGTGTGTCAGCATGTCAAGGCTGAACACCAGGCACCTTCTGGCAAGTTAAAGCGCTTATCCATTCCTGAGTAGAAATGGCAACGAGTAACCATGGATTTCCTAATGGGTTTGCTAAAGACCAGTAGGAAGCATGGTGCTATATGGGTCATTGTTCATCGTTTGACAAAGTCAGTCCATTTTCTGGCAATTAAACAGACTGATTCTCTATATGTGCTAGCAAAGAAATATATGGATGAGATAGTAAGATTACATGAGATCCCATATTCTATAGTTTCTAACAGAGATCCTCAGTTTACTTCGAGATTCTGGGGAAGCTTACAAGAGGCTCTAAGAACCAAGTTGAATTTTAGCACGGTTTTTCATCCCCAGACAGATGGTCAATCTGAAAAGACCATTCAGACCTTTGAGGGAATGCTTAGGCATGTGTGATGGATTTCAAAAGAAGCTTGGGACGAGCATTTGCCAGTGGTCAAATTTGCCTATAATAATTCATACCATTCGAGCATTCAGATGGCTCCATATGAAGCACTGCATGGAAGGAGATGTAGAACTCTGATATGTTAGGATGAAGAAGGAGAAAGGAAACTGATAGGGCCAAAGTTAATATAGATGACAGTAGACGAGGTCAACCTAGTTAAGCAACGGCTTAAGGCAGCTTAGGATAGAATGAGAAGTTACACTGATGCACACCGAAAGGAGATGGAGTACGAAGTCGATGAGAAGGTCTTTCTTAAAACGTCTCCTTGGAAGGGAGTCATGAGATTTGACAAGAAGGGCAAGTTGAGTCCGAGATATATGGGACCCTATGAAATTATCGAGAGGATTGGACCGCTAGTCTATAGGTTGGCGTTACCATCAGAATTATAGCAGATTCATGATGTCTTTCATGTTTCCATATTGAGGTGATATAGATCTGATCCCTCCCACATCATTCAGATCACTAAGGTTTAATTGAGGGATGATTTAAGTTAAGAGGAGATTCCAATGGAAATCTTGGACACCAAGGAAAGGGTCCTCAGGAACAAGACAGTTAAACAGGTAAAAGTTCTGTGAAGAAATCATTCTGTTGAATAGGCCACGTGGGAGCCCTTGGAAGCCTTGAGGAAGAAGTATCCACAACTCTTCAATGACTCAGGTAAGAATTTCGAGGACGAAATTCTTTTAAGGAGGGAGAAATGTTGGCCCCTTAACTTTTTATGGTAAATAAGCATGATTAGACTAATTTTGGGGTATTGCCAAATTAATGTATGTTAGAATTAATTAGCATGTTAATGTTGGTAAGATATTATGACATAAGTTAAGGGATTTGAAGAATTAAAGTAGTAAGAGTGAGTAAGGGCAAATTTGGCAAGTCACATAAGTTTAGAAACCTTAAGGCTTTGAAGGAGGGGCAAAATGGGAAGAGGAAATTGTTGGCTTGCATTTAAGAAGCCAAAAACATGATTGAAGAAAGGAGAGAAGAAAGAAGAACGAGAAAAGAGAAAAGGAAGAGAAAGATGAGAGTTATACTAGGTTTTGATTTTTCTTAGTCTTAAAGAGTGATTTTGAGATTGTGTAAGAAGGGAAAAAGGTAGAGGAAAACAAGAGCTTTCTTTTGAACCAAACATTTCTTCATTTGGTGAAGATTTAAGGTAAGAGCATTTCTAATACTTTGGATTTTGGAAGGGTTTTGGTTCAAAGAGCTTAGAAAATGCATGGTTTAGGTACTCTAGGAGCAATTTTAGTAAATGATCGTCAATTTTGCAACTCATTTGAACTTGGGATTTTTGTCTATGAAAAGGGAATCAAGAAAGACAAGAGGAGCAAGAGGAGAGGCAAATTTGAGCAAGTTATAAGCAAGGAAATTCAAGGTGGGTTTCACTTTTATAATTAAGTAATAATCCATTAAAGTTTCTTTCAAGAAAGAATTTTTCAACTACCTTATTCATGTGCATTGATTGCTTTTTAAATGTTGTAAGATTGTGCTACGTGGTTGTATATGAATTGTGTTAATTGTTGATGAATTAAATGAGGGAAATGATTTTTAAAAGAATAGCAAGTTTAAGAAATCAAGTTTTGGAAATGCAAATGAAATATTTTGTGCTCATTAAGCACAAGTTTTACAAAAATTTGCCATTTAGGACAAACTATTTCTAGTTCATGAAATATGCGTTATGTGGGTTTGTGGTAGTCCCTCAAGAATGTCACATACATGTTGACCAAGTTATAGGTCAATATAATATGCGTTATGTGGGTTTGTGCCTGCCCGCTTGTGATACGGAGCTCCTTTATGGACTCCCTCAAGTTTACGGCTACACGGGACCATTATATAGAAATGTGTAGTGCATCATATTTATGGACCTACCCAAATCGTTGTGATATGCTATATGTTCATGATAAGTTGATAAGAATGATGTATACACATTTTGCATAAACGTGAATTTTCTGCATTAAAAAATGACTTTATAAATGATTTTGCTTATTACCAATTATAAAATTATTACCCACAGGCATTTAGCTCACCCCCATTCTCCTTATATCCAGGTGATAAGCAAGATATCGAGTAGTCAAGGGTCAAGGCATCCCTCAGATCTTTGATTATTTTGTATTTGAAGCAAATCTTGTAAAGCAAGGCTTTAGTTACATTTTGAGCAACTCACGATTCATTTATCTTTTGTATTTTGGGATTTTGAGATGTTAATGTATTTGCGGCTTGAAATGCCCACTAAAGCTTTGTAAAACTCTTATCTTTTGATGCAAATAGAATAAGATTGCATTTTTGCTCATGACTTCCTCTCAAGTTTATACATTGCATTTTTAAGTTTGCATAAGGAAAAAGTTTATGTTTGGAAGTCAGGGGAAGATCTGGATTAACCTAGGCTGATTTAGGCAAATATGCCTTCTAAAAAGTTGTAAGTCTTTCTTGTAACTTTCCAACAGTTTATAGTAGGAAATTTTTGGACATCGGAGTTCAAAGTTATGGTCCTTAGATGGGGAGATGCTTAGGAGTATCAAGTGGTATCGTCTGCAGAGATGTTTCATCTGTAATGACAACACATCGTCTGTGATGACATCATATCATCTATAAGGATGTCTCGTCTGTAGAGACATATTTTATATGATGATGTCATATTGTCTTAAGTTGACTTTGCTTTGTCTTAAGAGTTGCATTGTCTTAAGTTAGCTTTACTTCGTCTTAAGTTGACTCTGCTTCGTCTTAAGAGTTGCATCGTCTTAAGTTGACTCTACTTTATCTTAAGAGTTACATTGTCTTAAGTTAACTCCGCTTCATCTTAAGAGTTGCATCGTCTTAAGTTGACTTTGCTTCATCTTAAGTTGACTCCACTTCGTCTTAAGGGTGGCATCATCTTAAGTTGACTTTGCTTCATCTTAAGTTGACTCCGCTTCGTCTTAAGAGTTACATTGTCTTAAGTTGACTTTACTTCATCTTAAGTTGACTCCGCTTCGTCTTAAGAGTTGCATCATCGTAAGTTGACTTTGCTTCGTCTTAAGTTGACTCCGCTTCACCTTAAGAGTTGCATCGTCTTAAGTTGACTTTACTTCGTCTTAAGTTCACTCTAATCGTTTGCTTTTTGCTTCGTCTGCTTTTTGTTATCGCCTGCTTTTTGCATCGTCTAATTTTTTCTTCGTCTGCTTTTGCTTTGCCTGCTTCTTGCTATCGTCTGCTCCATTTTTGACCCTGCAGACAATAAAATCTAGCTTCGAGGTTTCATGAAAGTTATAGATCTCGAAGTCTTCTATTAAGACGTCTTAAGATGATCTTAATCTGATATCCCATATGAAAATTATGCTAATTGCCCCAAGGTAGGTACAATTTGATTGGGACCCTATTCGAGCCTTTCAGCCACAACTTTGTTATTGGATCTCCAAGTACGATGATTCTTATCTCTAAATAAACTAGAGACATAGAGCCACAAATGTTCGAAACAAGTCGAAATGAAATTTCAGTTTGGGGTTTCCCAAAATCTGTTCGGAAACGGGACCCAACACTTATGGTATCAAAGCAAAAAGAGGAATAGATGATGGTTAAGGAGAGTTCAATGGAACAAGTTCAGTGTTTGTGATCAAGAGTTGGGTTTCGGAAATAAGAGAACTGAGTTATTTTGATGTTTGTCCTAGTGGGGGCATGCCACCCTTGTGGGATACGCGTTCAGTTAACACTTAGGATGTCGGCCCCGTGACTCACGAGGGCGGGGTGCCTAACACTAATGGATTTAAGCATAGCTACTGGGCTAAATGTTTCGTCATAGTCAACACCTTGCCTTTGACGATAAGCTTTAACTATAAGCCTAGCTTTATGGGTAACTACATTGCCTCCCTTGTCAATTTTCTTATTGAAATCCTATTTGCACCCTATAGGTTTTACCCCTTTGAGTGAGTCAAGCAAATTCCATACTTGGTTTTCATACATGGAATCCATTTCAGATTTCATAGCTTGAAACTACTTGTCAGATTTTGAACTCTTCATAACCTCTTTATAGGTAATAGGCTCATCATCTTCTATGAGTAATGCGTCCTTAAGTTCACTTATGAGAAATCCATATCTTTTGGGAACATAATGTATCTTACTTGACCTACGAACTTCTTGTGTGTCAGAAGGATGAACTATTGTTTCATTGACCGCGTGTCGTAACACTAGTCAAAATAAAATAACTAGACTACTATTATAGCAGTGGTGAGTCTAGGTCGATCCCACAGAGAGTGTGTGTGTGAAGTTTATGGAATGAAATTAATCGGCGTTTAGGTTCAACGGGGGTGTTTTGGATTTTGAAATAAGAAAATAAAATAAAGCTAACTAATAAAATCAAATTAAAGAAAACATGCAAAAAATGATAAATGTGGGGAATTCGGTATGGACCCAATTCTTTGGTTCAATCTCGGCCTACGCCTTGACTAAGTATATTTTATAAATTTGTTGTTCTTTAACTTGCCCTAGCAATTATTAATTGTAGGTTAATAATTAATCCGAATTTTCCCATAGGTTTTGTTTAATTAAGATACGATCGTTAATTAAACCTAATCACCGAACAACCTAAGATACGATCTCAAGATTTAATTAGGCAGTAGCATTACGAATTAGGAAAACCGATTAATCAAGGCAACAATTACATACGATGTGTCATTTAACCTAGGTCATATTATCCCTAATGATTACGAATCATTAGTCACTACACGTGAATTTCAACATAACAATTACGGATTATATCGAAATTTTAGCAATGGGTTTGAAATTAACGATTCAATGAACGCATTAAAATCTTCAATTCACAATACCCAACGGGATCTTACACAAATAACCGAATAATAACGAAAATCCGATTATCCATACATAATACCCAAATCAATTAACCATATGATAACACAATCAATTTCTAATGAGAGAAAGAAACAATAAAATAATAAAAAAAAATACTTAACCCGAGTCGTCGGTGTCGATATTACCTCCGAACTGGCATCAAAAAACTAGCCTTCCATCTTCATTTTCACGCTCCAACCACAAGTAATATCTCCCATTCCTTCGGCACTCTCCCTACGTCTACTGTAGCTGTGAAGTCCCCCACTGTTTTATGATTTGACAATTTAATTCGCAAACCTCCTAAAACCTTCTGCCCCTGCGCTTCACTTCGCTATTTTTAGGAAACAACTTTAAGCCAACGCAAACACGCCAGCCTAGCAAGCCACAGCTCCGCATGTCTCTCCTCTTCTGCTTCACCAAGCCGTAGCCACTCCAGTGCCAACGCCAGCAAACAGCAGTTGTCTCCACATCTGCTACCTGCGTCGTCCCTCTCGGCTGCTGCCTGTTACGTTTTATTGCTTGTGTCTCCTCGTTCCTGTAGCTCTCCTTACTGTTATGTGGATGTGACAATTTAATGGGCAACCCTTCTTAAATCTCTGCTGCTCCTCTGCTTGTCTTGACGCTACCTCTCCTTATGCGTTTTAACAACAACGCAGTGTTTCATGCTACGCTGCTGTGTGAAACGCTGTGTTGCTGCATCCACTGCTTAAATCCTTTTTTTTAGCTTGCAATTAAATTTCTCTTCTTCTTTACCCTCCATTTTCTGTCTTTTAATTTTCTTTGTCCACTATATGAAGACAAACAAGTATTGATCTTCAGAAAATGTCTCAAATAGGGTATGTTTGACTCACTTTAATTTCTTTGCTTCCAAATTGTACCTAAAATCAAATATGAATTAAATTGAGTATCTTAATCATTTTTGTATCATTAATCGCTAAGCGTAAATAATTAAATATGTCAACAATTAAACACATATCATTCATCTTCATGAACAATATTCTTGACTCTAGATAATTGATCTGTGTCTATTTGAGCATCTTAAATTTCCACAAGTTCAATTTTGCTCCTACTATCTTCTCTTAGAAGAAACTCTTTCTCTAAAAAGACGACATGTTTTGAAACAAACACCTTTTGTTCCGAAACATGGTAGAATTATATCCTATAGTTTCCTCAGAATATCCTACAAACAGACACTTATCAGATTTAGCTTCAAGCTTATTTGACTGAATCAGCTTCATATAAGTAGGATAACCCCAAACTTTCATATGAGAAAGATAAGGTTTCTTGTTAGTACATATCTCATATAGAGCATCATCAACTAACTTGGATGGGACTTTGTTTAATATATAAACAGAAGTTTCGAGTGGATACCCCCAAAAGGATTTTGGTAAATCCACTAAACCCATCATAGACCTCACCATGTCTAATAAGGTTCGGTTTCTCCTCTCAACCACACCATTATGTTGTGGTGTGTAAGGTGGAGTCCACTGAGACAATATTCCATTATCCTTGAGATAATCCAAAAACTCTTGGCTTAAGTATTTACCTCCTCGATCCGATCAAAGTAATTTAATACTTCTCCCAAGTTGTTTCTCAACTTCATTTCTAAATTCTTTGAACCTTTCAAAGGCTTCAAACTTGTATCTCTTAAGATACACATACCCATATTAGGAATGATCATCGATAAAGGTAATGAAGTATATGAAACCACCTTTGGCATGTATGGACATCAGACCATATACATCAGTATGTATTAGGTCTAAAAGTCATCAGATGCCTTCTTCTGCTTCAAGGACTCCAGATAGGCCTTATAGTTTCTCTTCCAGCGGCCATCCTTGCCACAGTGGAAGCAAGTTCCCTTCAAGGCAGTCTTCTTTGCTTTCTTGACACCTCCCTTAGGCCCTACGAACTTCTTCTTCTTTTGGCTCTTTTTCTTTGAACCAGAAGAGTCCACTAACATTACAACCTTGTCCTTGCGAACAGATGGCTCAACTACCTTGAGCATATTAACCAACTCAGGAATTGTGCAAGATATATTGTTCATCTGATAGTTAAGCACAAATTGTGAGTAACTATCAATTAAACCCGTCAAAATTAAGTTAATACTTAATTAATGATCCAAAACAAAACCCAAGGAGGCCAACCGCTTGATGTAGCCATTCATCTTCAGTGCATACTACACTGAAAATGTCCCCTCAACCATCTTGGAGTGGAAGAGAAATCATGAAGCCTCGAACCTTTAGGACCTTGTTTTCTCATCAAAGAGCTCCTTAAGATGATAGACTATGGTATGAGCATCCATAGCCTCATGCTGCTTTTGCAGCTCCGGTGACCTAATGGCTAGCGTAATACAACTAGCCATCTCACTATCATCAAGATGCTTCCTATATGCCTTTCGATCATTATCAAAAGCATCAGTAGCAGGGGGATCAGGAAATAGTTCTTCCAAGACATAACTAAGCTTCTCGGACCTAAGAACTATTCTCAAGTTCTTGAGCCAGTCAAGGAAGTTTGGTCCAATCAACTTGTTAGCTTCCATCAATGATTTTAGATTCACACTAGTACTCATGGTGTTGACTCTGGAAATAACAACCTTTCATCAAAGAGAGAAAAATTATAATGTATTTAAATGTATGTCTATAAAGACTTCAATAACGCTTATTATGGCTTCCACTATTTTTCACGAATTCATAACCCTCAATATAAATTCGAGCGAACTCATTGAGAAATTCTCTTAGTGGTTTGATATCCAATATCCCTAAGAATGACCTTAGGTTTGCCTAAAAAGCCACCTTAGTTCAACCGGTAGGTATTGATCATACCAATTGCATCTCCAATGAAACTATCGAATCTAATGCTATCAACTATTGGTGTGTAGACACTCATTGGGCTATCAACTCTTGACACTTGTACATCTAATTTACACTACCCAACTTTGCCTCTGTCCACGTTGATCTTGGGATTGCCAAACAAACCAACGCTTCTAGTTAAAACCGAACCATTAATCTGAAAATCCAATTTTCATAGTTTGAACATATCCATGTAAAATGGGCTTAGGTTTGCCCAACAGCCGTAACTTTAAAAGGGCTCTAGTTCTCGCCATATTAAACGAAGGTGTTAGTTTTAATATTCTAAGTGAGGGATTTGACTAAGGTCTCGTCTAACTTAGATGGTCTTATACATATAACTCATATATATATATATACACATATACACACACATATAGTTACCATAACTACATAGCATGATATGAACTACCCAATCAAATTGGGCATAAGCCCATAACCATCCATCATGCAAGCCCTCACATTCTCTTTACCATGCATTCTCTAATGCATATATGTAAACACATTATTTTGGTTATGACATCTTATAGATCCTAACATGAAAGCCCCAATCTAACATTTGGATCTAAGCCCAATCCAACACCTAGATTTACTATCTTCCTTTTACTAACTTGGCTAAAATTACTATTATATGTTATTTAATTTAGAATTAATATAATCTAATCAACATGAATGCATAATTCCAGAAATTAATTCATAATTAATTTACCTTAAAATAATTATTCGATGTCCAAAATTAAAAAAAAAAATCAATTTTGTCATACATGTCAATTTTTCTAATCTTACTAGAAAATCTATTGCTCTACTAAAACTAATTCAAAAATAATTTCTACAATTTTAAAAAATTTACAGAACATCAATCATAATTCCAAGCATCTCTAGGTCGTTTCATGATGATCAAAATAATTTAAGAATCACCCAAAAATTATCAAGATTACCAAAACACTGATAAGAAATGACAAATATGACTTCTAAAACTTTTTTGAAAATCAAATTTCAAGAAATATCATTTAGGCATGCATCAAAAATCAAATTAACACATTTTTATCACATAAAAATATTTTTAAGGTTTTGGAACCGAAATATAAACATACAAAAACATAAAATAAAACAGATCCTACAATTTCTGAAAAAATGTCCAGATCTGGAAATTGTTTGATAAAATTATTAAAACATTTTAATAATTCTACAAAAATTACAGAGGCATAAAAAGTCCCAAATATTTTCACATAGGTTTTCCAGAATCAAATTCCATGAAGATCATATGTAACCTAATCAGTTTATCCAATAGACATCACATGCTCGGCTGAAAGACATAGTTCATACATGTTCTTGTAAATTTGAAATTAAATATTTTAATCACATTAAAAATATTTTCAATCTCACTGAATCATTCATCTATAGCTTATGAACATATTGGTGAAAGAAAATCGTGAAAATCATTTTTCTATAATTAATTTCGAACAAACCATTACAGGACCCTAAGCTGTCACAACCATAAAAACAGTTTTCGCATATCATATATGCTACATCTAACAAGGCACAAGATGGCTCTGATACCATCGTAAGCTTCCAATCATGCATCTTATACATAATATATATCAAATATATGCAGCAGAAAATAAGACAATACCTCAAAAACTAGATCTACTCATGCATATAGATATAGAAAACAAAAACATGAAATGTAAGATGTTTACATACCTTTCGGACGATCTCCTTCATTCTTTAATCTTCTTCGCGTTAGGTTGTCGTAAACCACAATGATCAATATGGACCGTCTCTAATGAAAGTACACACAAAGATAGAAGGATGAAACGCCACTAGGAGTTGGCTAGAATTCTTTCTTTGTGCTAGCAAATACAAGAACTCTTGTGAGAGAGAGAAAAAGTGTATGTGTAAGAAAGAACCTTTCTTTTGTTCACTTGTGTCTTACGCAAGATGCACAAAAATGATGATTATTTTCTACTCTCTTTGGCCTCCCACCCCATCACTAATGGAGAGTTATGGGAAGTTAATGGTCATGAATAATATGCATTAATGGAAGTTATGGGAAGTTAATGACCATGAATAGCATGCATTAATAGAAGTTTTGGGAAGTTAATGACCATGAATAGCATGCATTAATGGAAGTTATGGGAAGTTAATGACCATGAATAACATGCATTAATAGAAGTTTTGGGAAGTTAATGACCATGAATAGCATGCATTAATGAAAGTTTTTGGAAGTTAATGATCAAATTGGTAGCCAACAACACTTATCACTAACTCATTCCAAGCAACGTTTTTCAACCACGTTCACATTGCGATACAATCCCAAAACACTCTCTCATATCTTAAATGACTATTCAAGACCATTTTACTAATCCTTTAGATCTCCTATGTGTGTGACCCATTAGGTTCTTGGTTATGTTGGCAACTTGAATTAAAACTTAATTTAAGTAAGTCAAGAGTAGTATCTAGCAATACGTCATGAACCCTAACTACCCGAAAAGTCAATGGTTTGACTACGAACCCTTCCATAACCAATGTAGCCATGCAATTCATCCTTTCACCATCTATACCCCACTTAGTTCAGAGTATGGTCAAAGTGTCAATTCCTATTAGATTGAATACGTCACATCTAGTCCAAGTGATAGTAGATCTTGTCCTGAGGATTTCATTACTCTGTGTATCATTGAAGACTCTCTTCATAACACATATCTGCTCTGGCCAAAGGCTCCCGAGTAATGACCTCGATAAGAGGTTGTGGGCACCATCTCCTTCTATTAGGAGTGGTGAATCCTTTATTAGCTACTCAATTACTTCCGAATATCTTGAGTTGTACCCAATCACCACCCCATGCGTAACCCCTGAAAGGCACCAATGAATGGAGTCAAAGCACAGGATCAATATCCGAGATATTCTTGAGCATCTCAAGTCAAAGGATACTTGCATCATTGCTATGATGAGACTATCATTGACAGTGGAATAGAATATCCATGTGATTGTCTCATAGTAGGTCAATCCAATATACTTTTTATCCTTAGTAAACATCCACATATTAACTCCAAACAACTCATGTCTACAGCTTATGAGATCTACTATTTGATCCAATCAAGGAGCATAAGATGTGCTAGTCTATCCGAATTAATGATATCCCATCTCATTAATCCTATGACTAGGGAAAGTTTAGATACTAATATAATTAGACATGACAGGAATCTCATTATCATGATCTCATCATGATTTCCTTCATGCTATATTTTGTATCAAAGACTTCATTAAATCAATTTAAGATCAACATCAAATCCATAAATGTATGAACATTGAAATAATGAAAAATGCCTTTATTAATCACAAAATGATTTATACAATAAGTGTTAAAGGTGATTTCCTTTAGAGCACTTCTCTAATAAGCACCTCATGGTCTTTTAAGAAATTTAAAAGTTGACAGATGCTATCTGATAGTCAAAATAGGGGATGAGGAAGAAACTTAGCTCTAGCTTGATAATTGACACTCTCTAGGACCTCTTCATAGTTTACCTAACTTTAACACTCTCATGGCAAACAAACATTAAAGTCTCAATAATGATTCATGATATCTCATGGTCCTGGCCACTCAACAACATAAGAAGCTTCACTTCCATCATCATTACTCTTTCAAAATACTCCCATAATTCAAATGTTGAAGACATAATGATTTTGGATTAGACATAAATCAAGAAATTTCACTAATAAATCATGCTAGGAATTATTATCAAGAACCTTTGCTTTGGTGCCTTGGAAATTTTTGGTTTACTTCTACAAAACCACATAAATCCTCTTTTACAATTTGGCTAACTATCTAGTAAAGGATTAAAACTAGAGATAGATTTAAAAGAGCAACCTTTAATGATGGATATGATATTATATTTTTGTTGAATGATTGAATAAGAGTAAAAATCAAATTGTTTTATATTTTGTTTTAGTAATCATTACTAAAGTGTTTTTAGCCCTAATTGACAGGATTTATATTCTTGCTTGAACATTTGTTAATATGGAAAAGAACTATAAAACATGCTTGTTAAGATATTTCATAAGGTGACACTATCTGTTTGTATGTCAAATTAAACTTGACAATCTAAATTGAATTCTGTTAAATTATTTTCTCACACTACATATGACTCACGAATTAATTATATGAATGACATACTTTATCTAGAGAAAATCATAAGTGTATTGCTAGTCCATAGATGAGTATTAGAAAATCTAAGATTTGACATTATTAATTCGGGATGGCACCTCTTAATTTAGGCTTAGGCCTGACCGGGCCCTAGGTGGGAAGATCTAACCTAAACTGACTTGTTGTTTTTTAAATAAAAAATTTCATAAACAACGTCATTTTGCCCAAAACGACATCGTTTGTTCTTTGTCTATTGGGCCTCAGATTGGGCCAGTTAACCCGGGCCTGGTCTATTAATTTCGGGCCAAGTCGAGTCAAGCCAGGACCCAATTGACAAATCTATTATTGATAAGGTAAATTATATTTAAAAACCTTAAAATTTACTTGATTTTGCAATATTATATAAAACTATCAAAAATATCAATAAAATTCTTGAACTTTTAATTTATCGTAAAAATAGACCACCATTAACTCTTCTATTAATGGTGTTCACGTGGGCTATCATGTAAGCGAAACTCTTTACATATCAATAATTATGTAATATATTAAATAATTATATTTGAAATAATTGAAATAGAAAGAAAAACTTGAGTGGAAGGGTCCACTTTTTTTTTTTAATCTCAAGTACATTTTACTTTGATGAAGTGATGAAATGGTACAGAGATGTCAAATTTGGCTCGGTCCAATTTTAGCTAGGGTTGATCGTACCACGGGTTGACAATGAGTAGGCCGAGCACAAGTCAACCTAGCCTAGCCTGTGACCCGACCGTTACTTCAAAATGACGTCATTTTTTATCTTTTTTTGAAAAAAATATATGGTGAAACGGGTTGATCCGGCCCATCCCTTGCCCATTGGGCTATAGTCCGGGCCATGGGCCGGTCAATCCCATTGACATTTCAAAAATGGTAGAACATCATGAATTGTAGGATCCCTTGATATGGTAGCCCTCATCTCTATCATCACTACCTACCTTTACCACCAACTGTTATCTCCTAATTGTACTTAATTTAAACACACTAAAAGTGGCATGTTGATTCTCTTTCCTCTCCATTTACAAAGACTTCCTATCAGTTATGTGACTATTAGTAAATAACCTTTTGAAGAAGGGTGAGGAGGCACTTGTTGAAAGCGTCTATGAGGTAGAGCTCATCGGCGTGACAGTGAGGAAGTTAATTAAAATAGAAGATGAGTTAGCAATGATGATTGTAGACGATGAAACCATCTTCAGGGAAAAAGATTGAGGTTTTGTGAACAGAGAGGTTCTATCGAAGCAAAATTGAGCAACGGCAACCACACCTGCTCCTGTCTTCTCATTTGATAAAGTTGGAAGCATTAAGCATCCAATGGTAGTGCAAATAAGGAGGTTTTTAACTATTTAAGGAAATAAATTAAGCTACGGTTTACTTCAGTAGACACTATCAATGGATTTGATTATTTTGATCAATGTTAATGGAGGCTATGGTTAGGTCTACCTATACCTATTTGACAAAAAGTGTCATTTTGACCCTAACATGATACCCAAAGTATAGGTTACGCCTTAAATACTTTAAAGTATTTTTTAAAAAATAAAAATTAAAACCATTACAATTTAACTCTGAATTGATAGAACGTTTAATGGGATTAAAGATCTATCAGATAAGTGTTACACTAATGTTAGTGTGATACTTTTTTATTTTTATACTTTAAGTGGGATCTATAATGCCATGTGGCATTATGAGTCCTATGTCCCACTCACTTAAATTAAACACACTCTCCCTAATGCATCACTTCTGCTCATTATACTCTTTATTATTAGGAAGCTCATAATGAAAAAGGAAACATGAATTTTGTTCCCTTAACCTTGGCAAGATAAATAATGGACGGGAATGATGAAGGGGTAAGATAATTGAGTAACTTTATTGTCAATAAATATAACATCTTTACAATGCACGAGCTAGATTATCACACTTCTCATTCCTATCTATGAGATACTGCGCAGAATCTCATTCCTATCTATGTGATGCTTTTGTAGATAGGCACAAAACAAAATGTCATCACTCTCAGTGTTGAAAACCCTATAGCGGCTGATACTATTTTCACCGACACTACGAAGAGAATCTATATAATCAAAGCTTTCACTTTCAGTGCCTAAGAGAAAGTGCCACCATCTTCTAGATCCACTTATGTTTATATATACGTGAGCTTGTATGCGTGGAGAAGGTACCATAAGCATCACAATATATAGGTTGATTGTCCGGCCAAGTAAACGAGGATTGATTCAACGTAGATAGAATAATCATACATGATAACTGTTGTGAGAAAAGTTCTTCAATTAACTCGGAGATGGCATGTCTTATTCTTCTCAATCGTTGAGCCTGCCTTTAATTAAAATCTTATGTGGGAGTCCTTAGATCTCCAAAAAGTAAAACTTTATAATCCCTACAATATTGACGACATTAAAATCATCATTATCAGAGGAAAACACTCTTTATAGAGAATACATACCTCTGTTAGGGTTAGATTGTGATGCCCTAATATCAGATTTTTCATATAAGGAGTACATAAAATCGAAACATCAACTAACAACCTGTACAAGCACTCAAACTATATAAACTAGTTAATAACATTTAAAATTATTAATGAGAATTTAGAACTCTAAAAGAACTATATATTTATATATAATCCATTTCCTAGACATATATACATTATAGTTTACATTTTTCTTTAAGCCACAAGGTTATATAAAATACAACCAATTTGTTTCCTCAAATTCAAGTATGGGAACTTGGTCCAATAACCTTAAACTATATATAAAAGTCCCAAAATAAGTAGAAGATTTCCAAATTTATCTTTATAACTAATATCCTAGGCCATTAGATCAGATGGATCATCCCTAACCTACTCTTAAGCCATGTTTGATTGAGGAGTTAAGAATAGAAGGGGATGGAACGAAATACACTTCCATCATTTGTTTGAGAGTTTTATAATGAAATAGAATGGAATGGAATGAGATAGAAACAGAGAGTTTCATATTACGTTTCATTCCATCCTAAACAATGAAAATAGGAAACCTCCGATTCGGAGGGTTTATGTTGGAATCCCGTTTCCGAGACCCAACTACTTAAACACAACAGAGTCGAAAACGAAGACCGTTGGGCCCGAGTCCC